>VZRE01006634.1:475822-530389 GCA_013396775.1 Cephalopterus ornatus
GGACACGCAGCCCTGCCCCGCGGCCTTTATGGGCTCCGCGGCGGCGCCGCAGCAGCGCCCGCTGGCGGCCGCGCGGGGCGAGAAGGGCCCGGGCGCTGCGGGACAGCGGAGGGCGCTCGGCCGAGGGTGCTCGGGTTGTCTGCTTGTTTTAATTCTTTTGTTGTTTGTTTTGGTTTTGCTTGTTTGGTTTTGGTTTGGGGCAGTTTTGCAGTTGCTGTTGTTGTTTTGCACATTTCCTCACAGCCCCTCACCCCAGGGATCAACAGAGACGGCGAAGTTTACCTAAACTTCCGTAATGTCACACACGGCGCCTTTGGGCGTGTCCGCGGAGCACCTTGGCGGGGAAGGCCGTGCAGCCGTCACGAGTTTGGGATGACCGGGAGCAGGGGGAAACGGGAGTCACGGGCTGCCCGTGCCGCGTTACTCACCGGCAGCATCCCGGAGCTACGGCCCCGACACGCGTCGGGACACGCGGCCGCTCCGGAGTCACCCCGGCAACGCAGACCCCGGCGGTGCCACGGCATCGGTCCATAGCCCAGCCTCGGCTTTGGTGGGAAACCTGCCCGAGGGATTACAAAAGAGAGTAAGAGCAGTCCAAGTTAAATAGTTTATAGCGAAATATTGTTCATGTTTTTTACATGAAAATAACAACACCTATAATTTTAACTTTTCCTAACTTAGTAACCTAGATGAAAATACTTAGTATGTATTTCAGTCACGTTCAGATATTACTTCCAAATCTCCAATTCCCATCCTGATTCCATATATAAGTACTTCCAAAAGTTTTTCAATTTTGTAATGTCACAAAATGTCTTTAAAAAAAAAAATCAACGGTTATTCTAATAGTTATTTTCATATTCCTTGTATTATAAATTAAGTTATTCTAATGAAGGTTGGAGTAATGCAGCCATGCAATACATGGTTTTGTACAACAGAATCACACAAAGACAGCCCCTGTGTGAGGAACAGTAAACTTTCAATCCCAGCTAAGTTCTTTGTGTCAAGCAGCTAAAAGTGCCTTCATCAGTGACATTCACTGAAATGACAGAAAGCTGTCAATCAAAGCACTGCCCTGACCACAAAGACCAGGGCAGAACTACAACATGCAATTACAAACAAGTGAGAAATCCTAGATGAACACTGTTTTTCAGGCACACACTCCAGAGAGACCCACAGATTATGCCCCTGAACTGCCAATGCTGTAGGGACGACCAGAGCAGGTACCATGCTTTGTAACTACAGAACCATATCAAGCTATGTCAAAGGGTCCATCTTGTCCTGAATGCTCAAAGGAATGCCTAAGGAAGAGTGAAAACAGGGGAAGGGTGTATTATAGGCCAGTATGTTTTCAATCTCCTATTGCTTTCACTCCAAAGAACTTCCCAAGCTGGATGTGACTTTGGTATGTA
The DNA here is from genome assembly GCA_013396775.1 of Cephalopterus ornatus. Classification (NCBI taxonomy): domain Eukaryota; kingdom Metazoa; phylum Chordata; class Aves; order Passeriformes; family Cotingidae; genus Cephalopterus; species Cephalopterus ornatus. Next base: position 477,232 of record VZRE01006634.1, read on the forward strand.
GGAACCTTTTTTTTCCTCCTGAGTACTTATCCACTCACTGGACCTGTCTTAACTCTTAGCATCAGCAGTTCCTTGGCACTGAACTGGAAGCTGCCTTTCCACAGGCCTTCTGACCACCAGAGCATCAAGAATTTGTTTGTTTTGAATACTGCTCCCGTTACCTTCATCTGGTGTACCCTACTTGTGCTGGAGGAGGCAAGTTGATTGGTGTCTATCTTTGTCATACAGACCTACAGCTCTTCTCCTCTCAGACATTTCAAGACTGAAAAGTCACAGCCAATTCAATTATTATTTAAAAGAAAGCTCTTCCATGTCTTTGGAGTCATCTTTATTGGCCTTCTCCAAGCTATTCCACTTTTATGGATTATTTTGCGATCACATATATCCAAGATAAGGATGAACAATTATTTAATTTGTTCATACAGTGCCATGCTAGAATTTTCTATTCCTTTACTAATAATCTAAAGGTGATTTTTTTTTCCAATAGTAGCTAAATCAGTATGGATTTTCTACTTAGTTTGTCATATCCTCTCAGCTTCAAGACCATTTTTGGACTTTCTCTAGTGACCATAAAAAACCTCACCCTCTTTTTGATTGTTTTAATTGCAGTAGCCACTAGAAGCCCAAATTGAAGTTAGGTGTTCTGTGCATACCTGTAACAACAGACAGTTCTGGCCCTGAAGGATTTATTATTTAATGAACAAGACAAAATAAGAGCGAAAGAAAATACCATCTTGTTTCACACTTGAGAAACACAGGCAGAACAGCTTTGAACTAACTGTTTTGTAAGAGTTCACAGGTGTGATCAGTAGAACAAACAATGCAGTTTTCCTCATTTGCAGACTTGGTGAGAAGGCAAAACAACTCTTTTTCACAGTGGTGATTTTTTTATTTGAGAATATGGACTGAATTATTATCTTTAGGCTTTTGCAGTAAAGCTACTAAATCACTTGTTATGGCCTACTCCTGCAGAGTCAGATGAATTAAAACTCATGCAGACAGTTTGACTAGGAACTTGTGAGTTACAGAGGTCACTTTCCAAGAAGGACAGAAAAAAGTCTCCAAAACTGTCAAAGACCACTATATCACTGCCAAGTGAGCCTTAGAGTTAGCTCAGCAAATGGAGATTATATTAAGGAACCTTAGAACACAGCTATTTGAAGGTATGTTCATTGTTGAAATTCTGCAACACGTGGCTAGGAGATAAGTACATTTGGCTGGAAAACGAGCACACACAGCACTAGATCAGATAGGCAACAGAACGTGGCTGCACAGGCAAAAGCCAAGATGCTTCAGCAGAGCTGTCAGGGAGATGGGTACCTGCCCTACAGATTTCATCATACTCTCTCCCCCCAATCTCATAAAAAGACATAGAAGTTACAGATGGATAAACAAGGAGGACCCTTTTGAAATTAGTTTCTAAACAGGTATTTTTAGAAAAACACCTATGAAAGGACCCTTCCTGTGTTATAGCAGAGAAATTTCTGCCCAGGAAAAAGAACCTTCAATGATGCAATAGCAGAACTTCATACTGATACATTACTTACAATGTCATGAACAAGACTATGGAGTAACTGAGTAGATATTACCATCATTGTGCCAAGATGGACAGGAAACAACAACAGTGGTTAAGTGGCTCTTCTAAAGTAACAGAAAAAATAAATGCTTGAAAAATGACCTAAATTTGGGAATTTTGATTTCAAGGGTCTTGAAATGGTGTTACTCCAGCAGACAGGCACTGCACTGGTAAAAAGGTGGTATGCATTCCTGACTCCGACTGCGTGCCTACTTGTTTGTGACACAGGAATGTAGGTTAGTTGTATTATTCAGTCTTCGATTGCTGCTGTTGGATTAATCTTGGCAGCTGTGGCAAGACCACATTTTGCAACCTAGCAACTGCAAGAGTGCAATTACATGGAACTCACCTTTGTGGTGCACTTTGATATGCTCTTCATGGGGCCGTATGCTTGGACCATGCAAATAAAAACTCAAATATAGGCTGCAGCAATCTACTATTAAGTGCATTTCACAGGAATATCACTTGATACTGTGATACAGGGAATTCCTATGGTATTGATTTTAACATTCATTATAAGAGCCCTTGCACATCTGAACATGGTTATCTCAAGGATTCTGCTAATCTGGTCTGTTAGCAGAGGGAGAGTTCAGACAGGTACTCAGCTTGATTTTAAGTGAGGAGATTTTGAGGAGAGTGGGAATTTGCAGTGGGCATTCCCACCCCTCACCTGCAGAGCCTGGTTGTTCTGCACATCAAAAGTCAGTCTAATTTTTTCTTCAAGGTTTTGACTAAGCTAGAAGATGAGTTAAGACATGGAAAGCATCTCTATGATCTGTATCTATGATATGCATTTATTTATGAATGGGGACTAGAGTGGGGGAGATGGTGAAAGACCTCTCCATTTTACTTAGTGATTGCAGTGTGGAATTTTAATTCCATTTTCAGTAAGATCACACAAGAGCTCAAAGGGCACAGAGTAGCCACACGGGCACACTTACAGATATAAAGACAAACGCTAATAAATATTTCCCCCGATCAAGGTTTCCTCTTAGGAACTTGTAGTAACTCAGCTCACTACATGAACCTTCTCCCCAGCACACATTGTACATAAAGGAGGAGTTTCCCCGCATGACTTCATACTAATTACCTACAAATAGTCATACAAGAAAAACCTCAATCCACTCATGCTCTTTACAGCCATGATTAGCATTTTCTTTTCAGAAGTTCTGAGTGACATGGCTTGTCTGGAATTCATTACTCAATCTTCCTGCATAATGCATGGAAACTCACTGCTAATATGTCAGATTACACAGTCCCTTTACACAGCACCCAGGGCACCTTGCAGCTGCCTGCAGCTTCCCAGAAGTTCATCCATACATAACTACAGCTGCTTGCAGATAGATCACAACAGCCTGGCGAAGCATGCAGGACATCTAAAATGCATGTTTTTAGGCTACAAGAAAAATGCAGCTATTGCTCCCAGTGGCCTCAAAGAGCTCCAGGACCTAGACAGGTGGTTTGCCTGTGGGCGGGGAGATACGTTGCATACTTATAAACAGTATTAAGATACAGCAAAAGTTAGGAGAGCTCTTCTACTTTTAAACCACCGAAATGTCAGTTATAACAGAACTTGAAATTTACAGGGATCAGTTCAGTTAATTTACCACCTCTGGTCTGAGGAACAAGTAATAAGGTAACAAGTATCAGAAATACTTTTAGAATTGATTAGTCCTGCTACTTCATCTTGTATGAGTTAGATGAGCCTGGAGCTTGCGATGATCTTACTGAGAATGGAATTGCACAGGAACTACTCGTTAAAGGAGACTCTCAGGAACTCCTTCCTGGGGAGTGGAAGTCAGCACTGCATTGTGTTTCTGTCCATCCCAAGAGGCTGTTGCAACACCCACTTGCATGGAAACCTATGTGTTTTCTCTCACCACTACTGGCTCCTGCCGTGCCTCGCCTTTTCTCTCACTCTGTGACTCCACTGACCAAGTCTCGTTTCTGTGATACAACAAACACATAACTGATCAAACCAAAATCAGAGGTGCACCAGACACTTCCTATAATCACTGAATGCAAACAGGTGAAAGAAAGGGAAGAGCATCATGCATTTAGCATTTTAAGACTGACAGGGTGGTAATAAGACATGCTAGGTTGAGATGTAAAAAATTAATTTTACAAGTTAATTTTACTTGCAACTCAAGTGGGAAATGGTTGCAATGTTCACAAGAGGCACAGGGCCATGTAGGACCCGTGGTCCCACGCAGCATGTCACCAGCAGCACTCCAGATTTCCAACTCTATATTTTTCATTCTCCATCCCCACTATAGTACTTGATTTTTTATTATTATTTTCCCATGTGTCTTTGGTCACATTTTGGTCCCTTTTTCTGATCTTTTCTCCTACTCAATATTTGGCAGCTTTCTACACAATGATTTTCCTTTCATTGTCATGCCTTTACAACCTTTCTTCTCTCTACTGTTTCTTGAGAGCTCTGCTTTAATCAGCTGCCTGGTAAAGCCTTGGGCTTTCCTTGAGTTTGTCCTGTGTGCAAATCTGAACAATGACTCCTTGAGGTAAACAGCTACCTCTGTACCTTGTACAAGGTGAATCATTCTGTCTGCTCTAAACTAATTCTAAGAATGATCATAGACATGTTTTTCAGTTGTAAAACTTCACAACGGGACCTGAAAGCTAAAAATGGTCAGATAACATCAGTTTGAACAAGATTCATCTAGAAATTAAAAGCTTCACAGATGTAACAAGACTAAAATAATTCCACCAGTTATTTTGTAATGATCAGCTCTGCTGGAACCAACCTCACCATAGAGAATCTCTGAGATTACTCTCTGCCTTTTTTGCAATTTCTCTACAGAAAGGATCTCTTACCTTCAGCATGTAACAGCACTACTATGTTAGCTAGCATGGAACATTATGACACACTTACATGACGTAACTGCATGTGACCAACATCTGAATACACTGTGTCCCTCCAACTGAGCTCACAATTTATCAGATGCAAATTAATGTGTCTCACATTTACAATCAAACATAATTTGTGGATAATGAAGCATTTGGTGAAATATTTCGAAGTTCTGGGTAAGAAATTCTCTTAGCATTCAGAAGAGTCAGGAGTCTAGTTTTCCTTAACTTTTAATTCTGACTCAGTCACTCCAGCACATTTTGGCATCAGTTTGATAGTGGCAATATGGAAATCATGCTTCTTTCCAGAGGGAGACCATCATTCATAACTTGGAAAAGGAAAATGCTAGGATTTCTTGTGAAGCAACATATTCTGAATAACTTTCTGAACCAGGTATTACCACCAGTCACTGGAAACTCATCAGATGGGTAAATGGGCAAGTTCAAAATTCACTGATTTTGCATGTCTTAAAAATGTACATTCTGAGAAACACAGAAATAAGGAAGCACTGATTATAAAATGAGAACCGAAAAATGGCACTGATTATAAATTTTAAATGTAAAAAAGCTGAATAAATTTAAATATGCGTTAAAAACACAGTAAGACTTCAACTCCAGAATTTCATTAAATAAGTGTGGGGAATTTCAGTAGTTTTTGCAAACCAAATGAAGAAAACAAAAAGGATATAATCCTAACAACATATTTTTAAAATATTTGGCTTTTTCAAGTGTTTAACTAATTAAAATTTATTAAAATTACCAACCTGTCTCTGTGTTTAAAATAATGTGTTGATATGAAAACAAGGTGACAAAATAAATGTTAGAATAGTCTAACAAAATCCAAAACAACTGACATCATAAGACAGCTATGGACAAACTGGAAAGTCTAGACTGTAAGATTCAATTAAAAACAAAACTCATCAAAACTCTGACCTAGGGGAAAACTATAATTGATAATCCCATATCTACCTCTTAGGATGTTTAATAAAGCCAAAAGGGTGTAGAGAAAGGAGTGTATTTAGAAGGGGTAAATAATGTTTCTTGAGAAGCTGACTTTACCGTAACTGGATCTGTCAAAAATACAGTGAGTTCAGTATTTGGAAAGGTACTGGACAAACCAAGCAGCCATATTCAACAAACAGGAGAAAGAGCTTAATCTTGTCTAGTCCACAAAAGAGAAGGATTTTAACAGAAGGCTGGACTTAATAGCAGAAACCCAATTATTATAATCTAGATAAGGAGTTTCTAGAAATGCAGATAAACTACGTGGCAAACCAACCAATCAGTCCACCTGTGCCCTGCCGTGTGCTAACGCCTGTAGGAGTCATGACCTAATTGCTGTCTGCTTGCTTTATAAATGAAATTGCATAATTGATTAGGTTCCTTGCAGACTACTTTTATATTCCCCTGGAAAATTCTGTAGACTGATGGAGCCAAGACATCTCAGCAGAAGCTTTCAGCGGTCTGCCTGATACAAGAAAAATCCTGTTTTCTTTTTAGAGAGAACAAGTGTGAACAGTGCATTGAGACAATGACAGACATTAGTAGTAATATCCTGCACAGAGTCAGTAGGATTTCAGAAAGTGGAAAATTGTAATAAGGTGACATACTGGTAATAATTCAAAATGTAAGAAAGAAAGGGTCATGACTGGAAGTTCACAATACAGGAAGACTTGTACAGACTTGGAATTTAAGCAGATAAAAGAGAAGTGGGTTCTGGTTAAATATACATAGAAACGTAAGACTAGGTACACAAATGTAAAAATACATTTCTTAAAGGCAAACAGAGAAGGATAACAAATGAAAGAATTCTACATAGCGTATCAGGTGAGAGTTGTACAGCTGTTTTATATGCTGTCTAGCTTACTTCTTTTAAGGAAAGCAAGTGGCTCTATGCACAGGACTCCCATCCCCATTGTCCCAGTGGAAAAGAAACGGGGTCCCTCTTCCACCTTTCTAATTGGTTTCAGTCTCTTACTTCTGTAAAAAGCACAATGAAGTGTATGGCAACAGAATACGATGGGCACAAACAACACAATTCAGAGATCCATACTGATGAGGAAGAGTAGAGAAAAAATGTAGGGAAATAGGATTGTTTTGAAGTTGTTCAATAATTGATTAGCACACGGAAAAAGAAGTCAGACAGATACTTGCATAGGTGGCTGTCTGGAAGCATGTGCAGAATGCACAACACACAGAGTGCACTGGAAGGACGTGGGACAGGAGACAGCAGGAACAACTGGATACACACATTGTACCTGTCTGGGGGTCCTCAGGTGACATCTGGGAGAGACCCCACTTTCAGAATCGTCGTAGCCTCCTCAGACTTCAAAGTAAGCTTGGAAAATGCACAGCGGCTTAGGACATCTCTTGAGCTCTTTGTACTTTCCTCCATCTGTACAGTGCCAAAGTGAGTTTGCACTATGTCTTGCTGACACTTCTGGGGAGCATCCAGGAAAACAGAATACCAAACCCAAAATATTTATTAATTATCGGCTGGAATGGATAAATATTTTTTCTGTTTCACTACTGAGCACACTATTTTATTATGTTATCCAAAAAGTCCATTGTAATGGGTATTGCCAGCAAGGAAGGCACAAATTGAGATCAGAAACAAATGATTTTTCCCAATTTTGAGAAAATAAATCCCTAGTCTAGATATATATATATTTGTGCATATCTCAATCGACAATAGGTGTGGAATAATTGCTATACATTCTTGCATAGATACTCATATTCTGAAAAGGTTAGATTGTTCCTAGGTATTTGAGTGCATTTCAAAGCTAGGTTCAGAAAATGCCATATGAAAATACTGAGATACTCAGTAAACCTCTGTTTAAAGCAAGTTCTCAGATGCAAAGTGACTGACTGGTGTCTGTGGCCGTGGCTATATATGGTGTAGAACTCCGGTGGGACAGGACCTGTGCATGCCATTCATGGCTGGTGTTGATATGACCCTGTGTGTATTCCTCCTGTCTGCTTACAGTTGAACAGGTAGATAAATTAAGCAGACTTTGTAACTCGAAAGCTGCATTTAGAAACCAAACGCTTCAAATGTTAAGATGGAGCTGCATTAAGAAAAAAAATTGTCCCATTTTAGTCATCTTCCAGGGTCGCTCATTTCACTTTAATGACCGGTTCCAACTGGAAGAAAGATATCAAATTTGTGAGAATTTAAAACAAAGGTGTTGCATGTTTACTCCCTCCACACATGCCAACACCAAAGAGAAGCCCTCCTTTCCTCTTATTCATATCACTTAAATACTTTGTTTCAAAGTAATTACTACTTGTTTAGGAGACAGGTAGTTTCCTGCATGCTGAACAGCAAGTCACCAATGCCTTGCTCAGCAGGGACTTTCTGCTGTGTGATTCCATGCTTATCAGTAAATTTGCATTCATAATCTTTTGTGTTAATCTCTGTTTCTTCCAGGGTGGTTCACACCTTACCTTTCCCGCAGCAAGTCCAGCTTGCTGAAAAAGGTACACCCTGCACAACTGACTTCACACAGTAATACAAACCAGCGAGGGCAAAAGGGAAGTTTGTGGTTTCAAAAACAAACTGAAAATTTACAAAGCAGCTGCCAATTAGTCAGACCTTAAGTTTGCAGATTTATTTAGGAAAAAAAATTTAACATGAGCAAATGAGAATACTTCAGTGTTACAACAGAGTATATAAATGTCTAGCAATAGTCAAATAATTTGATCTTTAAATACAAAATAACCACATGAACACCTAATATACAGGTTTCATCTGAATACATATTTATTAGATAAATATTAGGTTGTCACATCATCTAACTACATACAGTTTTGCAAGACTAAAAATCACAATTATTTTTTCTGACCAGTTTAAAGTATGAAATGATTGCATTGTACTGTACATACAATGTACAAACAAAGACAATGGCCATTTTTGCATGTTATCTCAGATTGTACTTTTTTTTTTTTAATTCTCCCTCTGATCGTGATATCAAAAATTGTACAAAGTATGAATTTGGTTACAATTTTTTTTTTTAATCCCCGTATTTTTCTTCATTATTTCTGTAGCACCCTAAAAATACACAGGTGATAGACTAGTACACGTAAGCTAAATATTACATGTAGATAAAACAAAACAAAACAAAGGATCAGAGTATATTACAGAAGTGAAAGTGAAACAAATGCTGAGACTCCACAAACGCTAACAAACAGGATTCATTTTCCACATAAGATGGAGCTTCAAGCTTTTTATTTTCCTGCGAAATAAAAACAATGCACATTCCAAGGAAAATGAATGCATTTCTGTTAACATGTCTCTATTTGTCATTTACATATGTACAGCTGTCCCTTGAGTCTCCGCTGCAGACACTGGCGTGTATCTGTCAGTCCTATTAATAATGTCTTGGCAGCAGAACTGTAGATCTCTGTGGGTTCTTTCCCAGATGAACTTCCATAGGGAAACGATTAAAAAGTAAACGAACAAAAGAAGAAGAATAAAAATACTACTGGAATCTCATATAATAATTAAGCTTTAAAAGAAATGACTGTGATTACCCTATTTGCTAGGTTTTTTTTCTCTAAACTTTAACATGGCAGTGAACAGATAAAAAAATAACTAAATTTTCATTTAGAAGCTTTTTCATACTGACTTCACTATACAGTACCTGATTTTAGCTGACAGACAAGTTTTAAAACTGTCTCAAATGTCCAACATTTGGGTGATGGGTAAAAATTGTATTTTCTCTCTTAAGTTCTGCTTAGAAACCAAATGTTTCTCTAAGTTTAAAAATGTCAACCGTCCGCTTTAATTATCTATTACTGTACAAAGCAGATGCCAACACTGCTCCAAACATATTGCTAATATCTATGGGGTTTTTTTTCCCTTTACGCTTTCCAACAGGTACTTTTAAATGATACATTTTAAATACTACCAGTTAGCAAAAGATCAATCCTTAACATACCTGGTTTAAAATACTAATGTCGTGTTTAAGAGAAAATTCATTTCAGGTGACTAACTTAGCTGCTCAGGTATCAGTGGAGAATGTAACATTAAACAGAATCAATTAAAAAAATCTGAGCAACCAGTTCCAACTAATAGTGAGAAATCTTCTTTATTCCCAAACCTATGGCTTAAGACACTTACCCCCCAAACAAAAAACCCGAACTCTAAGGGCACAAAGTCAGTTTATTATTAGCCACCCCTGCAAATGACCTCAATACCTATATAAAAAAATGCAGGAAAAAACAGGGGGAAACTACTACAGTAAAATGGCTACAAAACACATCTGTATCCGCAACTGAAGAACGGTCTTTCCTAGGAATTGTGTGATAGGACCACACCACAACCATATTACCATGTATTACACCAAGGTATCTTTAATATTCTGCAGAGATCCTCTACAGGTTGTCAAGCCTACATAAGAAAAAAGACACTTCTAAGCAGAATAAAATATACTATACTGTTTCCCTCCCCCACCCACCAACATCCCAAAATGTTACTGTGCCCCAGTTTCAGAGACCAAAGAACCAGTACAGTGACATAAATATGGTACCTTACACATTTGCTGCTTGCCTTAGTGCATCTTTACCTGGTCAGACAGCTGGTCCAAGGTGTTTTGCTCACTTGGGCAAACGAACAAAATCTCTGCCATTACCAGCTCACAATCACCCACAGCCAATGAACACTGGTCAGTTAGTTGGGGTTTCTTTTTCCCAATGCAATCACTTACTATAATGTTTCCATGACAGAGCTGGGCCCTGATTATCCAGGTACTGCTTGATGTATCAATTTGTTCACCCATAAATGAATATGAAATTTGGGCTAACTTTTCAAAAGAAAACAGGGTGGGGGGGGAACCAAACAAAAACCCAACTCCCTTATTCTGTTAAAGAACCCTCAATTTTCTTTTTTAAAAAAGGACCCATAGTTTTCTTCAGACAAGGTATTTAAAAACACCAGCAAAAGTATAACCAGATCATGAAAATGTTGAATATTATCAAAGACGATACTAAAATATTCACAAAGATATTTACAATAGCAATTCTTAAAATAATTGATTTTGCATAATGAACAGCGCTTTTCTTAAAAAAACTTGAAAGAGGAAAAATATAAGTGTGAGACCATCTCTACATAATACGTTTGACAGATTCAATACTCCTACTGGAAAATAAAAGAACTAAACCGCCATTTCCTTTAATATCTACAGCAAGGTGCTGCTGACTAGCATATATATATCATGACGCATGTACAGCAGTAGCGGGAAACGATAACAAAAAGAGCAAAACAAAACAAAAACCACAAAGAATTTACAAATGTGACTTTGGTGAGGAAAGCAAATCCAGAGTTGTAAGCACAGAGCATGCCATTTACAGCGTTGCAAACTAAACACAGAGGGCTAGGAAGCTATCTAGTCAAACTGACAGGAACAAACAAAATTTTGCCTGGCACTTCAGTTTAAAATGTATTGTGGCGAGCAAACAAAACGTGTTTGATTGGATTTGGGACGAGGAAAAGGAGCAGGGTCAAATTTGCTTTAGTAACAAAAAGAAACAAAACCAATAACTGTACAGTGGGCGAAAGCTGAAATGTTGCACCACGAGGGCAAAGTTGGCACACATGCACTTCTTACACAGCTACTGTACATCATTTATAAGAGAGAGAAAGAGAGAGAGAGAGACAAAGAGCACAGAAATGGGCACAGAAGCAATATGAAGCTCATGCAGGAGCAGCAACCACACGAGAAGCACAGATCACAGGGGCAAGACAGTGATTGTGGCAGCAGGGTCTCTTGAGGGCAGTAGCAATCTACTGACAGTTACTTATTCTCCCCACTCCCCGTCCTTCAGGAGAAAGAGCTCATTCCAGCAGCCAAAGTTTAAAAAAACAAACTGAAGGAGGAGAAAAGGAAAAAGCTGAAGTACCTGTAACAGTCACGAAAACAGAACACAAAGCAAAACAAAAATGAAGCTGCAAAATGTCTGTCCAATGTCAATGCCCCTTTTCAAGCTGATTATTAAAAATAATTATGCAGATAGTGATATTACTCTCCCTCTATCCTGCAATGATCTCCTCGCTGCCTTCAACCCAGCTTGTCTTACTATGCATTGTGTAGTACAGACAGTGACACAAACTCTCGGGGCACCGAAGGCTGTAGGTAATAATCAGGAACAGTTTGGTTTGCATCCCCCCTCCCTCTCTTTTCCATTACAGATGGCATACATGGAAAGATCTGTTACAGCAATCTCTACAGCTGGATGTTAATGCAGCCAGAAACGGTACTGATTTAAAACCAAAACCACAAAAAAATTCCCTACACATTGCAAACTCTTTTTTTAATTTTTCCTGGGTGTTTCCAATCTGTGTGCTTGGCCAGAGGAATCCTCTGCAAAGAGGTGGTTAAGATCCCTGCGCTTGCAGAAATACCGACACCCACAGCTGCAGCCTGGAGATTCTCAGGACTCTGCTACTGAAGTTGCATTAACTAAACTGCTGGCTCCCTCTAACAGGCCTGTATGTCTTCCCTATCTTTGCCACTTGACTGTAGGATTTGTGCTTTTTTGAGCTTTACATGTGTTTTTTTCTTTTTGTGTGTGGCCAGGACAATCACTCCAACGCAAACCTGTGGCTGGAGGGGGGCAGAGGAGAGGTGGGGTAGAGGGAAATACAGTTTCAAAAAAATGGAAGAACAAAGCATTGTAAGGACACTCTGAGACTGGTCAATTAAAGACAGTTCCATTTTGTTGCCTTTTCTTCCCTTGCCAAGATTCGGTTTTGCCAAGATATTTCACACTATGTTTATCACAGAACTCTCTCTCTAGAGGATGAACACCAAATAGGGTTTCCAATAGCTGCACAACTGTCTATGCTTCTTTGTCACATGTAGCATGGCAGACTCGGAGATTACTGCATTTATTTAATTTTTGTATTATTTTCTCCCGTCACTTTCGCAGTCTTTGAAGCTAACAAAAGCAGTTCTGAGATGAAGAAAGCAGGGAGTGCACCATTTGATCAAGTTGTGACTTTTTTTTTTCTTCTCTTGTGGAAAAGGAGTGTTAGAGATTTCTCGCTATGCAGCCACACACGTGTGAAGAAGTGAAAGGGATGGGAGAATACATATGGTTTCAGTTGTTCTCAAAGAGAGACAGAAGGTCATCATTGCTATTGCTTGGCAAATCAGGAGGATCCAGGTATGAAAGCAGCTCATCTGGATTTGTGAGTTCTGGAAGCAGCTATAAAATACAAAGATAAAAGGAAAATTACAGATAACAGAAATACAACTGAGTTAAAAAAAAGGGATTAAACACCACACATTCCTGGAAACTGGTTTTTGTAACAATGTATCATAACAAATAAATCAGAAGGCAGTGTCACAAACCTAACACCCTAAGATGATGCAGTATCCACTTATTTGCGAAAGTCTCTGACTCTGTTTTCACCTGTGAATTATATTATCAGCTCAATTAGGGTTTCTCAATCAACCTGCCCATCACAAAGTTCATCATTAAACAAAGTATATTTCCTGGCTAACAATGCTGACAAAAACTTCTGGATAGATGCTCATTGTGTATGTTTTATTTAAAACAATGTTGAAACAGGCAGTCTGAGTAATACATATTTGAGCTTTAATGTAGATCAGCGAAGACCGGTCTGACTTGCACGTGTCAGAGTGATGACCACCCAAAGCCTGCATCTTTACAGAAGGAGGCAGCCCTGTCCTTTCCTCACCTCAGCCACCCTCGAACTCCTCAGTGCACTGATGTAAGCTCTGGGGCAGTGAGCTGCAGCAAGGAACTCACCCAAGGTTAAAACTAGCCCAGGAAAAAAAAACCCAAACAACCAACAAACCAAGGAGAGTGGTAAAAAAACAGCTGAGAGGGAATATAGGGAGAGGAATGGCAAGGCAGCTGGGTGAGTCCTTTTCCTTTATGGCAGGGAGTTTACAGTGGCTGAAGTGCTTGCTTGACTACAGCATTACATGCAATTCCAGACATTTTAAAGGGTCCTAGGCATAACACTCCATCCAACAGAAGATGCACTAATCTACACAACGCTTTAAAGTATCAAAAGGTATAGTTGTGGGGCTTCAATTTTTATTTTTATTAATACTGTATTTCAAGTAGAAAATTTTGTTTCTCCAACCATCACGCAGATTCTTTTTGATCTGACAGATGACAAGCACATTGTAACTCCTGGGTTGTGCATCAATGTTTTCTGTTTTATAATGCATCTCGCCATTTCCTAGTCAAAAGTAAAAGTGTCATATATAACAAATGGCAGGGAAGAGTTTGCAATAAAACCCCTTTATATGCTGTGTTTTGTTGAAGACAAAAAAATGTGGACTGCTTTAACAAACCTAGTAATAAGTACAAGAAATTAATTTTAAATTGTTCTATGTTTTCAAATACTATAACACCAAAAGCTTGACTGCTTCACATTTAGCATATAAATATTGTATCTATATGCTTCTATTACTCTTGTGCATACTCTTGTGCAAATGCAACTTCATCTTCTAACATTATATGAATGAACGTATTTTTCAATTAGCTAAACATGAAATGCAGAAAGAAGTTTACTGCTTCTTAAGCATTTTGAAAAAAAATGCAATGTCAAATTTACATAATGAAATCTCCCAGAAGGAATGTGTTTCTTAAAACGCTGCCTCCTTTTATTCATGGTAAAAATGCTATTGTCATAGTACTAGACTAAAGATTTAAGGCTTTCAAATGTACTTCACCTCCTATAATAATTTTTTATGAATACCCAGTACAGAAGTCCAAAGGAAAACTGCAGCCCCACCAAGTGTGGAGAAAGTAAAAAATTACTGAATTTGTCCTACAATTTTACAACTCAATTCTTAAAAACTGAATGTCTCTGAGATTCATTCTTGTATACAAGGGGTTTTTTTAATTTATTTTTATTTTTTTTTTTAAGAAAGGTGACAGTTTTAAACAATATGCTCAGAATCTGTGAAGATGAAGTCTTTTTAGTTTTGAGGGTGACCTCAGCTTTCCTCAGTCAGAGGGGCCAAGTGGCACAGCCTGCCTCCTGCCGAGCAGGTATGAAAACCAGAGACCTCAGGAAGGACTTGCTGGGTGCTGAGAGTGCTGTGCTGCAGCAGGGATAAGAGAGAGAGGAGCACCAGGGGCTGGGAGGCGACAATGGGAGCAGCAGCTACAGGAATCTGTTACGACTTAGGGGCAGAATTTGGAGAGGTGTACCCAGTGCTCCTGAAGTGCAAATTCGAGAGGTCTAACTGGTGATTTGAGTCTTAAGACTCTGCTGTCTGAAGTACAAGCGCAGACCTCCTCTGACTGTATCTGTATCTACAGATCCTTTAACCCAGTTTAAACCTAAGACTTCATCACACTGAATTCCTACAGAATTAAAGTGACTGTGTCAGTAGGCAGTGGACCAAGTTGCCCATAGTACAGTCCCCTATTTCCTTTGCTGCATGGGACTTTATTCAGCCTGGTTCCAAACACAGCCACTGGAAGTTAAATCATTAAAAGAATCCATCTGATCATGACTGAGCTCACAGGAATTTCTAGTAAGTATATTCCCCACACTGTACAGCACTTGCCTCCCTTAAGAAATCAGCAATCCTCCATCTGTGATAACCACAGTACTGTCATAACTGTACAGGTTTTTGTGTTTTGCTTTTCAATGAGGAATGGGTGCCTGACCCATAACAGCATACTTTATGTTTCTTAAATATTTGAAGGAAAAAAAGTTTTTATTTCACCTATTAGTATTGCTCATATGGGGTCCTTAAGAGTTCAGGACTGTTAACTGCCACATGAACTATTTTTCCCAAAAGATGCGCACGTGACCATTTTGTGTGAAACAGCAGAAGTTACTTTACTGATCACTGTTCCTGTAGCATCCTGGAACTTCTATCTGTCCCCTAAATCCTTCCCCCCCTCTCTGTGAGGCTACCTGCCAGCCCAGTGCTCCTGTGTGACTGAGAAGATGTAAGCATACAGCAACAGCAAATACAGATACAAATCAGAGCACAGAAGCGAACATTTCTCTAAGAAAATTCACTGTGCAGCAGCAGACTTTAGAACAGACAGAAGATACACATACAGGAATGCATGACTCAAACAAAAATCCAATCCTAGGTGCTAAGGAATTTCTATTGTGGGAAGTAGATGGTTAACCAGAGAGATACCACAGATAATTAATTTCCAACTCCACTGAAAGGATGCTAAGAGATGGAAGACTACCTTTGGCCTTAAAACTAGACTTATCTTTATTTAGCTGTGAGCTGCCTCCCATAGCGACTGAAGAGGCAGAAGATGTCCTTATTTATTTTCCTGTGTGGCCTATTGGAAGAGCTTGTGCTGCTGAGCCACCTGCAGTGGCAGGTATGTATGAGCACAGACTGTTTTTGGCTGCAGGGAGCAGGGACAGCGCCACAGGGTGGGCCAACAGAGATCCCCCTTCCGCCGGCCAGGGCACGCCGCAGGGCTCAGTGCACAGCTCGCCTGGCACAGCAACGCCACAGTCAGAGTCACACACAGCTGTGCCCTTCCTCTTAGTCAAGCACTGCGATGCTTCAGAGTCTCGATGAGCACAATCCAACCAGCGACGAGGGGGGAAAGGACAACGTGGCTCACAGCCTGGTGCCTGAGCTGCTGCCTGAAGAGATGCCTGCTGGGTGCTATGAAGAAGCTCATGGCTTGCACGCCATGCAGCTGCTCCAACCAGACCTCTTCTCCCAGCAAGCCAGGAGCACCCTGTCACCTTGGCGGCAGCACCTGTGCCCATGTACCAAAGCATGAGAGGATGGCATGTGCTGTGGAAGCGGCTCCCCGTCCCCATGCCCACCCCACCCTCCCGCCGCGATGCGAAGCACACGCTATGGCAGGCAGATGAGAGTATGACACAGACTTACATCCAGCGAGGGCTCCGGCATGTCGGGTGCTCCCTGTCCACCAGCCTGACCCTCTAAGGCTGAGGAGGGATTAAAGGTCAGGTCACTGTGTGGATGGTTGCTAGAAGCGGCCGGGGGTGGCTGCCGGGACTGCTGGGTAGGAGGCCCGCTGTGATGTAATGGCTGCCCTGACTGGCTGCTGGGGTGAGGGACGTGCAAACCTTGCTGCATGGAAGTATGGGACTGATCAGTGCTGCCGGGATGAGGGATCTGCGGAGGAGGAAAAAAGCAGGAAAAGAAAGTGAGGCCACAAGGTACAGTGCTCGCGTGCCTGACTCTGTAACTGCATGTTATAAAAAGAAATGAATTAAAAAACAACACACACAACAAAAAAACCAACAAACCAAAAAAACCATAAAGAAATGAAAAAGCGCAATCGGAAAAGAAAACTCCATATCCCAATGCTGGAGGAAGTGTTTCAGCTTTTTGGAGGTTGTCTGCAAGGGGTTAAAAACACACTGGATTTGTGCTGTTGGTATGCTTCCTTGTAATGTGGAAAACTGTGCTTGAAGATGCGAAACAATGAACCCCCAAAGAGGAGGGAAGGAGGCTTATGGGTGCTGCTCAGCATTAGCAAGGCAGATGCTTTTGCCCTAAAATATTCTATGAATGAACAGAGAATTTGTTGAATAATGATCCCTATGCTAGGAAACTCATTAACCAAGAAAATGCATAATTTCTGCTCAGCTCCCTTATTCTGTAGCTTCCTGACACCGCAGCCTATTCCTGTTTCAGCTCATTACAAACATCTTGCAAACACTGGCCCTTCCTCACTCCTCCCCTCCTTTTCTTTTCAAAATGCAACACCCCTTTAAAGGGCTAAAGGCTTTCCTCGCTGATATTCATGGGTTCTGATGGCTGACAAAACCAAGTTGGCTCAGGTAGCGCACACCCCACCATCAGCCAAGCTGCTGTAGGTGGCTGCACACCTGCTGACTGCCAAGTACACTGCCTCGGCTTACACTGATCTAATGATCACAGTGCTCTTTTGTATTCATGCCATGGATGAGTTCTCCAGCAAAAGCTTAGCATTTTTTTGTTTTCTGTGGGGAATAAACTACCTAACCACACGCATCTTCCAAACCCTATTATCGAAGAATAGCGGGAAAAGTCTTTCTCACATGACAGAGAAGCAATAAAAATGCACAAGCCCAATTTTTCCTTGTGCTGCATGTCACATTTAATGCTAGTGGGTTCTCTGGGGCTAAGACCTTGGTGCCACGAGAAAGAAGTGCCTGAAGGCTTCAGAATCAGATATCTCATGTTAACTGGGTATATGGAGAAACAAAAAATGTAGACATTTTTTGAGGAATGCTACATATTGCCACAAAGTGGAGCTGAAATAAAAGAACAAATACATACAACAACAGCATGAAATTCATCCAGCCAAGCCAACAGAAACCAGCAAAATGCTATGTCAGTATTCACCCTCTCATATCACAGTAAACTGCAAGGTTATCTTAACCTCAGTCTTCAGTTTTGGAAAGCAAAAGGGACATTATTACAAAACTTAATTAAAATGTTCCCACCAAAAAAAAAAAAAGAGAAATAAGCATTTAAAAAAAGACATTTCACCACTTTCAGAAAAACTGAATCGTGAATACTGATCCTTTGGGATAGTCATCCTCGGCAAAACGGAGGTCCTTTTCAACACTTTGGTATTACAAAGGTTTGTGGCAACAGCAGGATTCTATCTGCAACACGGCATTTGGCTCTCTTTCCCATATGAGACTTAAGTACTGATACACATCTCTTCATTAGAGTCACAGTTTGACTACTTGAAAAATATGCTACAACGTCATTGTTACCTTAGGGTAAATCTACACAAAATCTGCCCACAGACAATACCTTAATGTAAATCAATTTGCAAGCTAAAAACTACAAAAGTCCAAGTGTAAGCAGATGTCTCTCCAAATAGTACTGTTTCCTTCCTCACTCACTGAGGACATGTGCAACAGAAAGTGTGGAAATTAAGAAAGTTTATAATAACAAAGAGTAAAAACAATGAAAGACAGTTTTGTTAAAGTTGGAAACCACTTTTTAGAAAAAAAACCCAAACCAAACCAAACCAGGATTATATTGAATAGTCTCTTAAATCCCCGAATGCACAAAGGAAGAGTCATACTGGCATGTTTGTGTCAGTAATTATTTAAACCAGGAAGCATTAATATGTTCTCAGACAAATTTCAAAACAAATAAGGAGGTTAGAAATTCTAGTTTATACAGGCAAGGATTATATATATACATATACACACACACACACACACACAAATATTTAGTCAATAAGGCAGTCACTTGGGCCCTTAGATAACTCTTTTATAGGGAGGAATTGTTCCTTGTATTAGGGCCACCATAATCTTTAAAGAGCCATTGCAGGTTCAGAGTCCATCTGACTTTGGCCACCAACTATACCAGCCTACCTGGAGAAAGCAAAACACTCAGGACCACAACATCTTTACACGTTTGCTTCAGGAACTAATGACAAGTTTGCTGTGGTGCAAACACATTTTAAGCAATATACTTTGTGCATGTTTAGCTTGCAGCTGCAACTCTGATAATTTTATTTTGAAAAAACTAACCCACACTATGAATGCAGCATCTAACAAAGTTGCCTTTGCTTACATAGCAAGGTTAATTCCAGCGTTGTTTTTACAGGCATAGACTTTGGTGCTCTTAAAACCTTTACAATCTATAAAAGAAAAGCTTATAGCAGACAACTACCATCCTCAGCTTAATAGCACAGAACAACACGACTCTACAGCCCAACAGTGACCTCTAGGAGTGCTGAGATGTACAGCTCAGAGCAACAGGGCCTGCCAGCTGCACTGCCTCTGTCTCTGGAGAAAATTGATAGTGAGGAAAAAAAAATCACCAGGTTAAGTCAATGGTTTATATCTCTCTCCATTACCAGGGTCCTAGTTTTATCAACTCTTTTTCTGCATTAGTCAGCAAACCCACTAAAAGATACCATCCTGCCTGCCCTTGATGTTCTTGGGCACTTTTCCCATTCATGCCTTTGTCATTGTATGCAAGGTGCATCTTTGGAGACATGCACTGAATTTCCCCACCCTGCCCCTGATTTAGTTTTCTGTCACATTAGTATGTGGGTCCAGATCACTTCATGGCTGCAGTAACACTTGTGTTGGTGTGAGAGGCAGGAGAAGTGAAAATAGAAACAAGAGCGATGACTTTTTACAGTGGCACCAGCTCATATCACCTCACTGTGTATATGCAACTATGGTGTGATCACCCATTGCTCAGTCATGTACCTTACACTGTCTGCAATTAGCACTAAACTAGAGCTAACTCTGAATTCTCCTTTGTCTAAAGCTTGTTTACAATTTCTAAAAACAAACAAGTTACTATTGTGGCAGCTACTCTGTAGCAATCTTGCACTGTTGCAATGTAGCACCTGTTCTATTGCTCTCACAATACTCTATGCTAGTATTACTTCTGTTCAGGTCTTATTTTTTATCTTCTTCCACAAGAATGGAACAGCAGTGTTGAGACAAGGAAGTTCTGGTTACCCAGCCCTACCTACACTGAGCAAACATCTGCATTTCCTGGAGTGACCTATGGAGTACAAAGGGATCAACTTTCTCTGCCTATCATTACGTAGGGACTACCACATAAATCTTCATAATAGGAAAATCCCTCAGCAGCATTCAGCTCCAGTAAGAGAGACGTCAGGTCTAAAGGGACCAAACATCTAATCCTGACTCACCTTGTAAACATGTAATGGCCAAAGTGAATAGCATGTGCAAACTACTAAAACCTACTAAATGTGTAAAAATGAAAGACAGAAAGCCAGGCAAGAGCACAGGTAACACCTTAAAACCTTGGTTCAATCACACAATGTGTTCATAGTTATATTTGTATGAAGATGCCTGTCCAAAGACATGCAGCTACACAATTTAGGAATGCGTTAACGGTGTGCATTTCTCTAAAAGCAGTGATTTTAAAGATGCCTTTCCTGACTGTCTGCTACAGACAAACAGTTCATTTTGGAGATAGAAGAACAAAAGCAAGAGAGTAAGAGAGATAGAGGAAAGCAGAGATTTTATATACTGAAAAGGCTATGTGGGAACACTAAGAGTCCTCAAGCGTGGACTAAAGACTGCATGGCCACAGTGACAAGGTCAATCTAATTCTCCTCTGCTAAAAGCCTTAAAACCCGAACCTCATTACAGAAAATCAGCCACTGCCATCATCTAGGTGGAATCTGCTTTAGCACAGCTTCCTGTTCCCAAATGGTATAGCTTGAGTGTCATGATAGAAGAGGGAGAAGTGAGGCAAAGGTTTACTCTAATTGTTAGCTATCATAACCAACCATCAGATTTGCTGCAGATTGGCCCACGGAACCAAAAGTCTATTAACATTTGCCCTAATACACTCCCACAGATCTGGAATATGCATAGCTTTAAGAAATTTCCACCTCTGCTATCATCTGTAAGTAGTCCCATTTTCAGAAAGCAACAAATTCTTCACTTTCATAATCAACCACTTCATGTCCCACCACTTCAGGTAGAGGCAACTACTACAGCAAAGGTATAGCACCTGTTAACTGATGAAGTCAAGAGGTAGGTGTTAGGAAATTGGAAGCAAAGAATAATTCCCTGTGGCTTTGATTCAAAGGAAAGCAGCTGTGAATGGCTCAGGTTGGTAGTATTTCCTCTCACTACTATATTCTAACACTGTATCTTGGTTCTGATGCAGAGAATTCAGACAGATAAGCTGTGTATGTGGAATTTACCAATGTGAAATTAAGTTTACAGCATGTTTGTTCTCCTTTATTATCCTGTAAAGTGGTAAAGTCATTACAGTCTCTGGACTCTTCCTTTGCAGATAGTCTTGCTACTTGGGCTCTCTCCAAACTATACTAAGAACTCTCTCTCCACTCTCTTCTGTTTCTCACCATCCTCTTTGGAAAACCCACTGCCAGCTAGAGGAGACATTGACTGAGTAGGCTTTTGCTGAGCATCTGCTACCACATTTCCTCATTACATTCTGAAATTGTACTTTCTAGGATTCACTGAAGACACAGCACAGATGACTTGTCAAGTTAAACATCCTTCCTGTGCAGTAACAGCACACTTTAAAGCCCCTGCCCTGTAACTTAAATGAACATAAAAGGATGTATACACTCCCCACACACAGAGTTAAAATAGATGACTAGCCATGCCTAAGAGCTAAATGCTGCTGGTAGCTTTTCTATCACCTAGTTGCTGCAGTACTGCATTTTCTGGAGATATATAAAGTTCTGTACAGAAAACTCAGTGCTCTAAGCAAGCTGCTTTTCCAAGGCACAGTTCTGCCTCACCATCTGAGATCCGAGGAACCTCTATTTTTCAGTCTCTTACATTGATACTCTAAGAGCAGAGGCAGCGTTCTCTCCCTGAAATCTACAGGCTTGTCCTCTTCCCAAGAGGGTAAAGGTGCCTTTCATGCTACTTGAGGGGCAGAATTCCCTCTCAAAATTCTTTAATGCAAATTTTGCCCTCAGGGAAAAAGCCAGGGAAGATATTGTCCCTGCTCTGAAGTCGGCCAATGTCTTGCTTTAACCAGCTGCCTCCTGGAGATAGATATTCACAGACCTGCTGGCCTATAGAATGAAGTACAGGTTTTTCATGTGTCAGAGCACAGCATAATGATTAATACAAACACACCAAGCCAGGTTCTTTCTTTCAGATAAACAAGCTTAATTGACAATTCAAAAAGTACAGAAGTGTTTCTCCAAAAACTCAAACCAGCGGGAAACTAAAAAATGACATTTCCGGCATATCTCAGGACTATTCTCCCTCACAAACTTCCAAAGTAAGGAATCCACAAAAGTAAAAGCAGTTCATAAGGCAAGTCCATTAGCTGGATGAGAGCTCCTTTTCCCTACAGAGGAAAATCTATGTGCACAGCACCATTACTTACAGATTCCTGCATGGGGTGACTAAGAGGCTTGTCGAGAGCTGCCATGCTACTTGGCATGTCGGGGGGATGCGACAGCTGTGGCCCATGCATGAAGTCATTCATAGATGTGCCACCAGGATTTCCGTGTGGGAAGTCAAAATTGCCATGACCTTGGTAACTGTTGCCTGAAAGAGAAACAGATGTGATTTGTTTCCCAACATTGATGTCTCAGAGTATCCTGTAAAAGCTGTGTGGTGTGATGTTCTCCCTGCACAGCACAGGGCAACCGCGACGGTGAACGTGACCACGCTGTGCTCCCCACTGCCAAGAGAGCTGGGGGAACCGTGAGGAGAAAGGACACTCAGCTTTCAAATACTGGCTCCTGTAACAATCCATGTATGCGTTGTAACTAATCAAAAACTGCTGACATTTTGAAAAACTACCGTCAAGTCACCACATGAACTTAACCATGCTGAGAAGTAAACCAGGATATTAAATTCTATGGGATATTTGCATTTGGAAGCAACTCAGTGTAACTGAGACTGACCGCCCAAGTCCCAAATTATTTATAGGACACCTGTCTTATTTATGTCTATGCGTCTACACACTCAGTGAGATTGTAGCCTTGCTTCAGTTTCTGATGAAACTAATTGACAGAAGCGAATCTGGACAATGCCACAGTACCAGTTCATAGTACAGCATCTATTTTACCTCTTCTTCTGTGGGATAAACAGGCAACTTCCAATAAGATAGCACAGTAGAGGCCTTCACATATAATTGGAGTCCGTGATGTAATTCTCCTTGCTCCCACAAACCCCAATAAAATTCACCTGTCTACATTTACACACACATATCCCCATCTGCCATCTTGAAACAAGCCACACCACCTCAGCCCAGTGATCTTCATTTGAATTCTAAAGCAAGCATGTATCCCAATAAAGGGATTTTACTTTCCATATTCTTCTGTCAGGATCCCTCTCTTAACTATTCCAACTCAGATACAGTGGCTTATTTGCTATGAACTGCAAAAAACTGAAGTAAAACCACTTAGCTATTTCATAAAAGCAACTGAACTGGATGATACTGAGCTCTGAAACAACAGGATAGCTTTGGAGCTTGCACAGAGAGCCTGCAGTTTGTCAGCTGAAGTACAGCAGTTTTAAATATTCAGCTCCAGAAGGGAGTTTGACAAACAGAAGTAGCTGATCATTTGCTCTTCAGTGCAGCTTCACAAGCAGAAGTTTAATCTTGGAGGAATAGAAGTCATTAGCCATGTAAGAGTACTCCTCAAAGACATCAGGACTTTGATCTATCATGTAAATTCTGCAGAGCCTTACTAATTCTCATTTTGTTAATCTGCAAACTGGATGAGTCTCACAGTTTATAGCTGGTCCTGCCTTGCATCAGGAATAATTAATTAGCAGAGAGCTGGAATGTGGTCTTTTGTTATTGAGTATTTGTTATATTTGCAAATTAAGCTTCGGTATGCTTCCTGTCAAACCCAAATAAACAAACATAAACCACAGTAGTAGTACTACTACTACTACATTGCTCTAAAGAACAGTTATCTAATTGCAATCATTTCAGTGCACATATTGGTGGAGAATGGAGATACAAGGCAGCATGCCCTTCTCCGTGGCAAGAGTTGTGCCACATGGTGAAGGAGAGATCTTTAAGGCATTTAGGATAACCTAGTGTGCTGCACTGATATGCCTACTGCAGGGGAAATAGGATAGTGCAGGTTTCACCTGTCATTGATGACTCCAAGAAGCAATGATTGCCTCTGCTAGAGGATCCATAAGGGAAGGCAGCAAAATAACAGCCTAGGCAGCAATCATTACACATACCCTAAACTCCACACTTTACATGACTACCCTGTCTGCTCCTGATTATGAGCCAGAAACACAGTGAAGAAGAGATAGCTCTGTTCTCATGCTCTGACTGCACTTCACTCCTACTAAACAAGTGAAAAAATTGTGATTCAGTGCTCTTGGCTTTGTTATAGTAATCATTCATCTGTTTGAAAACCTTAGAAGTTTTATCATCTGTCATCAGTTTTGAGTCATTGGAGCAAATTAACCGTATTTTGCATGCAATCTATATTTTTCTTCAACGCCTGCAAAAAGCACATGTATCACCTTGTAATCAATTTGGGGATTCTGATGGTGTGAACAGTTGGTCTTTTCCCAGAACTGAACTGAGTCATATCATATTACTTGCAAAAGAAACAGTCTCTGGTTTCATATTTTCAGAATTGTCACTATAATTGAGTTATTCACAACATACCAGTAATTTGAAAACCTATCTCCACTGCCTGTATTTTATTCCCTGTTTCTCAATCTGGCAGCACATGGGCAGAAGAACTGAAAACTAATTTTCTAATGCAAAGGTGTTTGCAGAGCATCTAAAAGGTCTTTAAAAGTCATCCATTTTCTGGGTGGCCTACTGGATGTGACCCACAGGGCCATAAGCTAACCTTAGTGGTCCAAGTAGCACGGTTAATAGCTTAGGTTCTCTACTTTCTAATTTATGTAGTACTAGAAGTCTTCACTTGAGAGTGGAACGGAAGGAAAATGCACAGAAAAAAATGTGGAAATACGCATATTGTGGCAGGCCAGGAATATATAAGGTAACATACAACGTTTGTTGATTCAGGGAAGGCTGCACAGCTATAAATATGACAAGCACCTAATACTTAAAATATAACTAAATACTACAATATATTACTAAAATGTACTACTAAAACATAATACTTAACTAAAATACATTCTTCTTTAAACATATGAATCTTAACTGAAAATCACTGCCTTCTAGAGTGACCACCTGGGTGCGCAAATCTGTAAAACTAACCTTGGTTACCATATTCACTGGAGTTGTTGCCTCCTGGAGGAGGGGGTAAGGATGGGTAAGGTGATGGGCCAGGACCCAAAGCTGCAATCATCTCCATTACATTTGGCATGATCATCTGGCTTGGACTCATGGTCTTAAATCTTTTTGAGGGAATGCCATCTGGGTCATCTTTGATGTGAATATCTGACTTTATAGGGACCGGCCTCCAACTGCAAGTTGGATCAATGGTAACTTCTTCAAACTCGGAGCTGTAAAATAATGTGAAAAATTTAGCAAATCAATTGAATTTTTTGAAATCAATTCTGCTAAAGTTTCCATAAGAAATTGCATGGTCACCAATGTTCTGAAATGCCCTGGTATAATACAACCTTAAGATCTTTTATTCCTCAAATGTGTGCTGAAAGCAAGTTATAAATGTGCAACTCTGAGAGCACATTTCTGTGTTTATCCACACAATGAAATTCAAACATATTGATGTGGTCTGCCACCTGTGAATCAGAGGGACTGCTTGTAAATACAAGAAAGCAGTAAATCTTCCATTCTTGCTCTTCCCTCTGCTTCACTTGTAAGGCTGCCATCAAGAGACAACCCAAACAAGAGCCATGCAATAGAACATTCAAGTTTAATCACCAGGATTTATTTTGGTGTGACTATCTTGGTACTCATTAACCTATCTCCTAGTTGCTTAGTCTTGGATACCAGAAATGAGTAAGATCACTTACTTTTGTATAGCGTTCAGAATACCCCACATATACTGGTCAACCTCCAAGCCCTCCAAAAGAGCAGTTTTACTAGAAAGGAAAAAAACCCCAAACGTCAGGTTAGAATATCACTAGGGAAGAAAGAAGGATAAATTAGTGACGAAATTAGCAGGCTGATTATGTAATATATCATTTAAGAATGATTTTGGGCAAACAATTTTAGTTCTACATTTTCATTATCAGGATAATAGTATTTACATCAAACAGATGAGATAAGGAGACATCTACTTGTGTGTGTTCACAAGCTGTTCACACTCTCTAAGTAATTTTTGTTAGTGAAATACATTGCAAATTTAAAGTCTTTTCAAACATAGCAGATCTCTCCTGTGAACATCAGTTAGCACTATTTTTTAAATTGCATCTTTCTCTTTTTTTGAGCTACACAGTACTATGGCTTCAAAGTAACTATGCATTATAGCTATTTTACTTAAGATTGGCACAGATGGGGACTGAACAAAACAAAACCAGAAATGATTTATTTATGTAGGCACTTAGATCTGAATGCAGGTGCTCATGCTCAGAGAAACAGGACAAAAATTTAGCCTGGATGTATGAATACATGAATTAAGAAAGCAAGACATCCAATTCTTGTGATATTTTTAGCCAAACTTAGAAGACAGAAAAGGTTTGGTTAGTTCAGAGAAAGCACCTGTATGCTAGGATATGTATCAGTCATGGATAGGCATGGAAACAAGCTTGTCTTCCAGCCTGCCATGTCCACAGAACTGGAGACTTATGGAGACCAAGCACAAGCTGGTACAGCTACAGCTGCTCGAGCTAAGGAGCCCTGGCTTCTCAGCTGAGGCTGGCACACACTCCTAACCCTGTGAACTGGGCTCAGTAGGTCACAGACACTGAACTGGCCTCCAAACGTTCTGCAATTCTTTCTGCCCAGTTAAAGATAAGGACGGACAGTCTGTAACCACTTCAAAGCTTTTTGTTCCATTTCTTCTGCAGTATACTAGCTCTCTGGTCAAAACATAAGGTTGAAATTATGCAAAGGCATCCATCCCTCTTTTCCTTTAAGCAACAATTCCAAACTTCTGTTCTTTGGATATTTTTTAGCTTTTTTAGAATCAGCCTTGTTCTGGAATAGAATCCTTCCTGTTTTCTGCTCTCACTTCCATTTGCATTTGATGTGGACTTTTATTTTTGAGGATCCAAATTAATTTCCTACCTAACTGCTGGGAACTGTTGCAGTCTCCAAAATTCCCCTTCTTCTTGAACACTGCCATATAATGCATATCTACATAAGCTCAGCACCTGAGACAGTTATTTGGCATCCTTACTGAATGTGTAGCTGGATGCTGAACACTGTCTACATATTTGAAGTTCAGTAATTTGGGGATTACAAATTACAATTATACAAAAATAACTCTTGAACAGACTACCCCTTCTTTTGCCATGGCATGTTGTTGTCTAGTAGTTGCTTACACTCCATAATCTAGGAGAAGACAAACTTCCAGTTTAATTTGTTTGTGTAGATATCTGCCTTATCAATGTAAATATTTGAGTCTCTTCTGAACTCTACACAATGCCTTGACAGCCTGTAATGAGAGCCTGCAGGTTACGTATTTTGTAAGAAAATATTTCATTATTTCTTTTTAAATTTCTAATAATCAAGGGTGGTGAAATATTGCAAGAATTCTCATTGGACTTGATGCTCTTAAGTAAATGTGGCATATACACCTTTTTTTCCCCTTCTTGACCTTTAATATGATCTGAATTTGGTCAAATTGTGTACAACTGCATTTCATGAAGTATGGTTGCACTTACTTGCATACTGGACACCTCCAAGTTCCTCTTTCACAGTTCAGTTGCAAGTAAGATTCCAGATCAAAGCACTAGGTATCAGAAAGTAACAAGGAGAAAAACAAACAAAACAAAACAAAAGGAAATAAAGGGAGAATACTGTATTAAATGAATCAGACAAAAGCAAAACTGACATGAAAACTAAACCAAATAGCTTACTTTCTTCCTCTAGATTAAGCATATAAATATAGTTAATTATTTAAGCTGACAAACATAAATGCCATTTCATTAGGCGCTCTCATACGATAACCAAGCTAAAGGTACTGTAACAACACATGGCGGAGGGAATACTGCCAGGCCACTGGCACCTACTCACTTGTACGTGCTTGCAGTCGTGACCCCTTGCTGGGAGCTGAATCCGCCGGAATGTGATCGGACACTTCAGAGACACTTTAATAGCAGTTTGCTCTACTCCATCTTCTCCATTTAGTGTTGCATTGCCAGAGGAAGCTGCTACGCTACTGAAGTTCCTCTTTACTGTTTAGGAAGAAGGTATTTGTATGTGTGAGAAAGCACAAGCACACTGTAACTTCTAACATACAAATCTGAAAGATCAACATTTCAACATTTAAGGGACAATTTAATGAACAATTTATCGACAGAGCTGTCTTCTGTGTAATTTAGGACGTTCTCCTGAACAGACACATCAACACACACATGCATATCAGCTATAGCCTCAAACAAATAAAGCACTAAAAGTAGCCCTAAATAGATAAGGAATAAATCTGTCTTTTAGGTAAGTAAAAAATATGGGGGAAAAGCAGAGAGATTCTCCTGGAATAGGAAATCCCTTTTTAGGAACTAAGCTTGTGTTCTTGGAACTTTGCTACCCCCACCCAAATAGCCTTTAACATTTGAGGATACCAAGGATGTCATCTACCTACATCATGTTTTGGAAATTCTAGACAATTACAGCTTAAGGTTATTGATGAACAAGTAAATCTTGCATAGCCATAGCTTATCACAACTGAACATAGAGATTCTGCAAAGTCATCACCCATGCAAAATGCAAACTCACTCTTGGTGATACAATGTTCTGCTGGGAGGAGGCGTTTCTTTAGTAGACCTTGAAGTACAGAGCGAACTGATGGCCGGTGTACTAACTGCAACACGAACAAGTGTGACTGCAAGAAAACACATTTTGTTAGGAAAAGAACCAAACACACATGTTAAATACACTCCTGAACAGAGCTGCACTCCTCCCTTGGAACACTTGGCTTTTGTGAGAGCTTAACTATGAATGCTGGTTCTGCTCCTCTTGCGCACACGCGCTCCCCTACGAATACTCTGCACACTGTGCAGGACGTTGCCCCACACATAGCGTATACAAGGTCTTCAAAAAAGCAAAGATTTTCTGCATTTTCTCCCTCTTTAATATTCAGAATACATAGAGCTGACATACTAATCTCTGACATCAGGGTTTATTTTAAAACCCTGGATTTTTTGACACAGTCTCGTCTACCTGTCTGCCCTCAGACTACGCTGGAAAACAATCTGCAACTGATGTGCCTGGAATAAACTGAATCTTCTTCTCCAACACAGAGTTTGTTGTGGATTCACAGGATGCTGCCCCTGCTCTTAGCCACCAGATAAATGATATTATGCAGGGAAACATCAGTGTGAAGTAAAGCAAAATGAGTGGATGGCTTATTGTCAAAGTGCCTCACACAACGACCTTGTGAGAGCTTGCAGCTTGCTTTATTGTCAGTGACATGAGAACAGTCAAAGGCTCAGACTGGATGTGCAGAACAGTCTACATTAAAAATACAGTACTCATCCCCAAGGGTAACTAACACATGGAAAAGGAGAAAGGGGAAAGTTGAATGGTCTAGAGTGTATCATGGAATATGAGCTTTTAATCTGAAAAGGTATTTGAAAAATCATCACCAGCACCAACAATTATGATGTTGATCTTTTCATGACAAACCAAACACAGTTTAATACCTTAAGTTAATGAAATTAGTACCATCAATAGTCTTCATCCCAGTAATCTACTTTTACATTAATACACTTTAGCCACCTTGTTACACAGCACACAATAAATGGTAGGAGATCAAACTCCCTTACTCTCCTAAAACATGAACATTGTCAGAGACACTACTACATTCTGTGATAATTAAGCAGCAAAAATTTCTATATTAGCACTCTGACTGTGTCAACATCATTAAATAAGAACCTTACCAGAAAAATATATGGTAAAAAATGAGAGTAAGGCTCCTTCAGCTAAGGCAACATTTGCAAACTGTTCTAAATAGCAAACTCAGCAGCTGCAGCCATGAGCTCAGTGTACTTACGCAACAACATGCTGTGACTGTAATTTGAATCGTGTTTCTTCCTGGCTGGCAGACGTGCTTTAGGTGCAGAGGTTTATGAGATGTCTTGTTGTCACCACGTTCGATGGTAAGTGGGGTTGCATTAACGCTGACCTGGACTGAAGCTGGCCAGTTTGTGTTCATTTGTCTGTCTTCATGGTGATAGCACTTGAACTGCAACTCCAAGTCAGACCTGTACAACAACCAATAAATCTTCCTTTAACTTTGCTTTCACATTGCAGAGGGAAGTCGGTTTGATGCTGGGAACGTTCTTTCTTTACCAATCAGATTATTTTTCTAGAATTATTGCCAATAAGGAGATAACATGCTTTCTTCATACAAGCCCTTAACAGAAGCAAATCATGATGAATTAATGATGGAAGCATGCCCCAAAGTTGTCCATATTTTACACCTATAAGGAACTTTCCAAAGAAACATCTCAAACCACTTTGCAAACCTAGACCATGGAGTGATCCTGAAGAAAGAAGGTGGTCAACATCATGTATGTCCTTCGTGTGTTAAGAACAGGAAAACAGTATGCAGCAGTGGAGTGGGCTGGAAGAACGGATTTTTCAATACCTCAGAATTTAAAAGACCATTTGAATGAACGCTTGACAGACAAAATACAAGTACAGCTAATCCTGACTTAGAACAGGTAAATCAACTAAGCTAAAATGACCCCTGTATCTCACTCCCCACTAAAACTGCAGTTTCTGTGATTCCAAATTAACACAGCTGTGGATTAAATCTACCCAATTTAGTCCTTATTTCAGGGCATGAATTCCTCCCACCTCTCCAAGAGTAATTTCCACACACTATTTAGCTCCTCAGAAATTAGTTCTCTAATGCCTCCAAAAAAGGAAGAGGCTGAGATTAAGTTAATCAGAAATTAAGTGGGTAGAGACTATGACTTCAGTTTCATAAATGGATGTTAACCTTGTGTTAGGAATGAGTAATTTAAAGAAGAAATTTAAAAGAACATGGAAAACTGAACTGAAATGTCAGGATTCTGCAGTTCATGACAGCAAAAGACAGCTGAAAGTTTATCGTTCATACTTGAAAATCTGCGTGCTTATTTCTTCATGTTGCCTGAAAGAAGATGTCTTTATAAGATCCAAGAGGAACAGCTCATTCAGGAGATCATCACCTTAACTGCCATTTTCCTTACTAAGATTTCAATCTGATTCAACACCATCTTTATGGATTTCAAAATATCAAGATTTAGCACTGGACACAAACATGTTTTTTTTAAGAAAGAAACCTACAGAATACAAATTACCAGATCTTTCAACATAATCCATTCATATGAAGCCTTTTCAGGCATTTTTTTCAATATTTTATTAACAATTTTTTGAAAGCTTTCTGTGCAAGCTCCACTCAGCTTCTCACGGAAAAAGAACACACCAAGTCATCCAAACTTGGAGGGGAGCAAGGCTCGGTACCTCTGATATAAAACCCAAGCAGATTACGTGTGCAAGCCTGCTGAACGTCACTGAGCAGTGACAGGGCTTGGGAGACCCTCGTGTTCTTAGCACATAGTGTCTCCACCACAGGACGTTATTCATAACCGAGCAGTGTGAAGACTGAACCAGATTCAAGGAGACATTTTCCCTGCCTTCAACCTTTCTGTTTCTCATAACCATGAAAAGTTCCCAGTGGGGACAGAAATAGTTGCATTGCTATTCATTATGTGTGTACACGTGAGAGGTTTTGCCGAATATTTTAACTGGCAGAAAAATATTGAGAATTGGCTCGATTCCACCATTCTCTATAAAAACTGAAATCCATCCACACATGTGACTAATTCATTTTTCTGGCATTCCTCCAGCCCCCAGTTAAATGTGAAATGACTTCATTACAGGACCATCCGTTCTCCCCACTATTAACAAGCTTTTCAAAACAGCAGACCTGAGCACAGTTTACCTATGAGTCTTCATTAAATTAAGTTTAAATAAAGGCTATGTGTTTGGTGAGTGAAGGAAGAAAGAGAGAACAGATATTAAGAAACAGCCTCATGCCTCAGTGCAGCACTATAAATCTACTGAATGAGCCAGCACAATCCCCAGTAGTGATTACTTATTAATAAGAACTGGCAAATAACTGCCAAAACTCCCTCTGCTGCGAGTACTCCACGATAATGAAATGCAAGCAAGCAATAACTGACCTCAAAGTTAGGTGTTAATTATTGGATGTGGTCTGGCTGCAATGTCCCTTCCTCCCAACCCCCAGGCTACCTCAGGGTAGAGGGGGCACCATGGCACAAGGACCCCTGCACTCTGCATCAAGCCTCAGCTTTAGAGCCAGAATATCTCCCCAGGGCAGGGAAGCGAGTGCACCTCTCTGCCCACCTCTGCCCTCCACACCATGAAAACAGAAGTCTCAAGTGGATTCCAGTCAGTGGGAAGAAGATTCTCACAGGGAAACAACTTCAATGAAAGATCCCAAGCAACTAACCAGCCTCCACAGTGCACAGAGAAAGGCTCAAACAATGTAATCACCAGGCAGGATAAACACTGAGATACTTTCTGAGAACAAAAGAATGAGGAGACACAATTATTCTGTAGTATTTGAAAATATATAGATTAAAAAAAAATTAAGGTTCTGATTGTCATTTGATCTAAGGCACTTCCATGAGCATGGAGGAATCAAAACATAACCTGGAATCATTTACAGGAAAGTACCACCAAGGAAAACTATTCTTCTGTGCTGGAAATAAGAACTCACTGAAAGTGAAAACCAGAAGCCTTTGTATGTGGAAAGCTATGTTCTGATATTTCTCAGTTGTTCCTACTTGTGGAATAAGAAAATAGGGGGAATTTAGGAAGTTAGTTTCTGAAGTTTGGAAAATTTAAACACTTGTCTTTCCAAAGGATTTTACCAAGCCTCTAAATCAGGTCCTTCATTAGTGAGTTATTTTTCATTATCAGATAGTTCGCACCATTTAATTTAAGCATAAGCTGTAAGAGCCCTGCATAGGTACTCCTGCAATTTACATTTCAGAGGCCACAAGGCACCGAAATGGAAGTTTGTACTCATGTGGGTCTTGTACACTCTGCTCCGTTTCACATAGATCAGAAAGGATGGAACAGTTGCGGTGATTTTTTTTGGACACTATGTGCTACCAGCAAGGAGATACAATATATATTATGAAGCATTTTAGAATGTGTTGTCTCTGGAAAATGACAGGTGAGAGTACCAGGGAGTTAAAAGGACTTTCTTCCTATCCAATCTACAACTTTTGAAGTGGAACTCATGGCAAACCTAAATAAAGCTCATCCGCCCTGCCACTCCTACACCATGGGATGCAAGACTTCTTTGCAGCAAGGGTGAGCTTACCTCCACATCAGCGTCTGATGGACAGTTGGCCGTAAGTGAAAGACATGGTTACTGACTGCCAGGTTGTGTTCCAGCCGGAAGGGCTCCAGGACAACCCCATCTCTCACGGGAAACGTCAGACGCAGCTCATCGTTGTGGTTGGCTGGGATCGAAGAGGGAGAGAAAGCGTGAACTTTCCCTTTAGCATCTGCAGTGCAATAATAATGTGTATATTTATACAGAATAGTGACAAATGGCACAGTGATCTGCTACTGGGTCTAACTTAGCAGGTCCACACACACAAAAAAAGAAAATCACAAGTAACTACATCATCTAAGTGAAGCAAGTGACAAGGCTCAAATTGATGACAATGGCAAAGCAGTCTTCTATTCTCCCATGCTTCACATTAGGACCTTAGCATTCCAGCCACAAAACAGGCATGGCAAGAATTCTTGTTTTTTATTACAGGATAGGTTCTGTGTCCAGGTTTACTCTGTTGGCAGAAGACTGACAACAAATCTCTTTATTATGTCAAACTGTGATAATGCTTGTTTTCCCTGCTTTGAACTGGGATCAACATTACCCATTTAGATTCAACAGTTTCATCAGCTGAAAGTACCTGATGACCAAAGACACTGTATTCAATTACTACCTGGGCCCATAAATAAGGTTTGTGGTAACTTACAGCTGATCTATGAAGTCCAAATGGCTTTAAATGCTGTGTTCTTGCCCAAATAATACTGCAAGCCACCTTCTTCTACTTGATTTTTCAGCTATCCTGAACTCCAAACAGAGCTGCAAAGTCCTAATGCGGCAGCAGTTATTTTACAGAAAACATTAAGGTTTTCACAGCTCCCTAGTAAATGATAATTCCTGTTGTTCACCAGTCACTTCAAAACCTCAAAAATCTTGTGCTAGCATCCAGTCAGAGAGATCTTGTTATTCCTGCCCTATTCCCAGCCAAATGTAGCTGTGATGCTGAGTGGCTTTGAAAAGAACATATATCAATTTTTGGCATACTACTGAATATTCCTAAGAAGCCTGCATGGATTACAATGGAGACACTGCTATAAATATTCCCATTTTATACTATTCTGCAGTGTTGTTCAGTGAATGGCTTTGCCCTTGAACAAAACAGACCACAATAAAAATTCATACAATAAACAAGACCACAAAGCACTCATAGCACCACCTGAAATCAACTGTTTTATCCTCAAGAAGTGTATCAAAGGAGTAGTTCCGGAGTAAAATCCTTACAAATTTGACCTGGAAGAACTTTTCTGATATTATGTTTTAGGAGGGGATGGCAATCTTTCTCTTTTCTGTCCCCTGGCTCTAGTGAGCCTACACCGCACATGCCACCTATTATAACTTACAACTTGAGCCTCTCCCAGAGCAGCAATCAGAGCTAGTTTCCAGACTCTGAAGGGTATGGGGCAGAGAACAGAGGAACAATAAATGACTGTGGGGGCATTCTGTTTGCTACTCACTTGGAGGCGGTGGTAAAGCATTGATATTTGGTTTAATGTCAGGTGGGAATGGCGGTTTGACATCCTGGTTAGGTGACAAGTATGGAGGAATATTGCTCCCTGGTGTCATAGGTGGCGTGGGGTTTCCTGGAACAGGTGAATGAGGGTAATTTGCCACAGGTACAGGCCTTGATGGCTAGAAAATAAATGATACCACATTGTTATTGCAGCCTTAGATAAGAACAATAAGCCTTGTGAGCAGCACTGTTATCAAACACCAAAGACTACACACAAGGGAGGAAGCCCCTCTGTTTCTGGACAAGAAACCACAGGATGTACCATGAGGCCTTCAGGGAAGAGGCCCATTAGGAGAGCAAAGCAGGAACTGAAACCAGCAGACCAGCCAGCTTAACTCAGGCAATAACCAGATACAAGCAAGGCTGCCAAAAGCCTTTCTCCATTCATCTGAACACTCCCTTTCCAAAACCAACCAGCCATTCACTTCAGTTTTTCCACACCACCACAGCCCACCCAGCCCTTTGTATCTCTTTGCCTTCCTCCCAAAATAGCCCCAGGGCACAGAAGCCTACACGAGAAACAAAATCCAAAGACATGCAATTAGACAGTCTTTGTCCCTTTTACTTCCATCTACCCTTTCTTCCACCCCTGTCCAAGTCATCAATTCAGAATTAAAGCTCTGGGGGTCAGGGGATGTTTTTTATTCGGCGTACCTACAACTTGATTTTGTTCCTAGTTTGTTGCTGGATAAGACAAACTAATAGTTATTCGGTAATTAAATATAAATAGTAGCTACGAATTAAAACACTGTTGGTTTTGTTTCTTGTAATTAAGGGGGAGGTTGCAGTTAACAGAATAAACCAGTAACCTTGATGTGAAGGAAGCTGACATTAAACAAAACTGCAGCTGCATGGCACTCTCCTGTGATAGCTCATGTACTATAAGCAGAAATACGTAAGAGTGTCAGAAGACGAAAACCTTTACAACCAGCCAAAGCATCCTGACTTCAAATATGACTCTGTAACTAAGTACTGCTCTGCTAGCCTAGGATACTTGAAAGCACTTAAGAAGAAAGGTGCCTTCTAAAATCTTAAGCATTTAAATTTCCAGCCATCTTTGTTTTTTAACCTTTAACACATACAGTTACTATCTCCACAATCACTACAATTCAAAGGTTCAGGTTCTGTCTGCGGCAAACTGGAATTTTCCCCCAACCAAAATAATCCCCTTTATTAAAAAGAGCTCTGTCTTCCTAACTGTTTCCAGAGCAGTCAATATTTGAATACAACATAGGGGATACATGGAAAGACAACAGATTCTCTGTTAGAACTATCCCGTAAATCAAAAAACTTAAACCCATCTAAAATAAGCACACATAAAATGTTTTTAAAAATCTGTCACTTAAAAACTTCAGAGATCTTCTGCTGTTATTTTAGCGTAAGTGACTGCACTGGAATTATAGTATAGAGGATCTGTCTCCTGCTTGTCTTCTTCCTGGCAGTGTACTGCAAAAGCTGCCATGATGCAACAGGCATTCCTTTGGGTACCCCAGTGGACAGTGTGGATGCACACAGAACAGATGGTTCTGGAAAATGGTTCTGCTTTCCTTTTTCCAATGGTGTTTTCTTTGTGAATCACAAACAATTCCAATTCAACACCAATGTGCAACTTAGATTCTTCCAGCCTACATTCAAAATCAGAATGTAGTACAGATACTTCAAGAGCTAATGCTTTAAGCAGGTCAGAACATCAGTGGTCCTCCCCATTTTATATTCACTGGAGTACCTGTGTGTAATAGATCACCTTTGTGTGCATTTCAAAGGCGACAAACCTCAGCAGGCTCTCAGTACAACCTTAGTTTGGAGAATACAAAGCGCTCAAGATGTATCCACAAACAGGTTTTAGGCAACGTTTTAAGAATTCTAGTTCTTGCCCAAAACAAGCAGCACAGAGGGAAACGACTGAGGCAAAAAGGAGGAAGAGGTCAGAAAAAGTCATGGAAAGAGGTCAGAAAAAGTCATGGAAACTTCAGCTCAAAGATGAAGTCTACAACTGGAACAGCTTTTAAGTTTGGCCTGGCTTAATCCAACAGTGACCGCTGTAGGTCCAAAACTGGAATGCTGCAATGTGGTACATGTTTATTACAAATTTTCTAAGTTGTATTCTTGCAGGATACTACGAATAGGTGAAAATATTACACCTGAATCCCATTAGGTACTTTTTTTTAATAAGCTATTTTTGAAGCAAAACCAACATTTTCTTGTAAAACCCTCTAATGAGCTGCAGCAACATTCAATTTTCTTTATGAACTGCTCTGAAGTTGCAATGCAACTTGGCTGATTGACTTGATTCTGTGATAGCCAAAACAATAGTAAAAACACCGTGGTTTTTTTCTCTTTCCTTTAATTATGTAAAAGCAGTATCTATGAAGTCATTAATGTGACTTCATTCACAAACAGCCACCAGAATGCAACAAGACAATCTAAGAATTCTTACCTTGTAATACTGCCCCATGTTGACTGTTGGAGGAGGGTACTGTCCTGTGTTTTGCTGGCTTGGCATCCTCTGTCCAGGATAGTTGGGAGATGTAAGGGGTCTTGGAGGGTTGGGAGTGGGGTACTGACCAGGCTGGTTTGGAAACTGGCTATTTGGTCCATATTGCTGGTTTCCATAATTCGGCTATTTCATGACAGGGATAAAAGAAGACAAAGACATGTTTTATGCAAGCAGCTTTCTTGTACTGATTATTAGCATACATTCAATAGTGGAATCAAAACAACCCAAAACCTCAATACTCCTCAAAAGCATAAAAACCTACACACACACACTCACACACACATGATGTTTTATGCAAGCAGCTTTCTTGTACTGATTATTAGCATACATTCAATAGTGGAATCAAAACAACCCAAAACCTCAATACTCCTCAAAAGCATAAAAACCTACACACACACACTCACACACACATGCACACTCAGCCTTGCAGTGCTGTCAAAGGGCACTGTGTTTGAAGAAACCGGAATTACAACCAGATGCACCGTTCACAAAATTCCTGTGTTTCTGCAAGTGCTACCACCCCCAAGCCTGAGGCTCCTTTTCCAGATGTAGAATGGAAGCACAAAAAGAAAAAGTAACAAAAAAAATCCTGAAAGAGGGAAAAGAATATAAGCTGTGTTGCCCACATCTGTCTTTTCAACCCAACTGGTATGCTGGCATCGTGCTAGAGTATTCAGCAATACCTTAACAGAAGGTTAAAGTTACAGAGAAGTTATTACCAGCCATAAACACTTTGCTAGTGCTAGCTAGGACTGTGCTGTGCTTTTGGAATCAAAGTCATGAAAACTGGAACTTTAAAGGTAATAAAATGTTAATTAGAAAAATTAACTTATTGATAAGAAGTTTCCATAAATGAAGCTTTCAAAAACCGATAGGCAAATATCAACCGCAAAATTCCAGGCCAGCAAGCACGTTACATTTATGGCATGGTTCAGAACTGACTTGTTGGAAACATGATCATATTCACTTACAGTGAAAAACCTGCTTCTGAAGCAGCAAAAAGAGATTTAAAGTCATCTTTAAAATATTTAATCTAAAAACAAAAATTATCTGAACAAGCCACATCCTGTGTTTTCTTAATTGTGAATAAATGGCAGTATCTACAGAGTGAAAAGCCTTCCCAGAGAAGCAACTCCTGCAAAAGCACATCCCTATTTTATTTCTGAATAGTTTTTTATTTAGCAAAATGTAGTTTGCAGATCAGGAAAGAAATATAGCCCGGTATGAAATATTTTCTATATTTTCTGTATGCCATGGTACTCTTTGCCGTTGTGTTTTCTATAAACTCTTACTACCATAAGTATCATCAGGGCAATATCATAATATTCAAAGCTCTACACCTGTTGTTGAAGTCTCAGTTGAATATAGAATTTCACAGGAAATGATCTCTGAAGTTACTAAGTGGTGGTTAGATTTATATAAACATGTAGGCGTACACAGATGCCGAGAGTTGCTGGGATTCTCAAAAGCATCTACTGCTGGATTCGCACCAATTTGAAGAGTAAAACACATTGGTGCTTTTTAATTTCAAAAGCTTGTTTGTCTACATCTTTGGTTGCCTAAATTTCTTTAAAATTTTGACCCTAATTGTTTTGCCCAAGGTCATATTACAAATCAATGGTAATGTAATTTTGCCTACAAAAGTTATTCGGATCTCCTACAACAGCGCAGGGACTTATCGCATTCCAAATAAACTTGCATTAGATAATGCTGACAAACAAGGATTTGAGTTCAACATTATTTATATTCATCTCAGTGACCATGAAAATCAACACTCAAGAAGTTTAGAAAGCAACTGGTCTTCAAAATAAATGTTATTACTATTGGTGCTTATACAATGTCTATCCTGTTATTTCTTTATAAAAATAAAACTATGCAAGAAAACATAGACCACATACGTATCGGGCTCAAATGAAGTATTTCACCTTCAGTGTCCCTTTTAAGTTGTCATATTAAATGAATCCACTCCTGTGATGGAAGTCTGTTTAAGGTCTATGAAGGCACCATGAGAATCTTACACTGACATTTTGAAGGCTCAGCTGGTTTGGGGCCTTTCTTGAGTTGACTATCATCTTGACTAACATATCAAGGGCCAACCTGAATACTACAGAAGCTAAAAATGAAGAGCTGCTGTTGCTTATATTTCAATGGCTGCATTCCTGCCGAGGCTGGAACAAAGATGCACCTATCTTAAAGGGATCCATACCATGAATTACCCATGTGTTGCAGTATCAGACAAAATAATAACGTACACAAAATACAATTTATTACCTCTCCTGGGTACGGTCTCTTTATGCCCTGTATAGGCAAAGACTGGGGGCGAGGGCCTGGGTACGCTTGCTGAGGCATCCTCTGCCCGTGGGTGCTGAAGGGACTCATTCCAGGAGGCCGAGGCTGGTTCATGCCCATGGGTGGCCCGCTCATGCTGGAGGGTGTCATTCCTGCTCCCATGCTTGCTGGGTTCATGTTGCCTGGCATAGAAGCAGGACCACGAGGACCAGGCTGGTTCATAAACTGGTTGTTGTAAGCCTGAGTTGGACCCATCTGGAAAGAGGAACAAACCTTCAACGGAAGAAGAAAAAAAAAAAAAAAGAATAAAATGCGACATGCATTTATAAAATGGGAAGAGGGAGCTGAACATGCTTTTGGGGGAGGGAAGAAGGCAAGGATTTATGTCGCATTTTCTTTCAATGTTCTCCAGCATTTGGCAGGCAGTGATGTTATTTATAATAAAAATTCAACCGGAATTGTAGAAGACAGACATAATCCTAAAGTGGGAAATTAAATCTTTTCAATAGGTTCGTCTAGTACTGTAAGGTAACAGGTTAGGAAGTTGGCTGTGTAAATACAGCACAACGCTACGGTTTCTAATACACTGTGCTTCACATCACCTGGCACATGGACCCATATACTTCAGAACTCAGAGAGGTAAAAAAGCTAAGGAGGAAAAAACCTGAACTGATCAAACCCTTGTTTATTTTACGAAAAAAATGGTTGCATGAGGTCATGACATGCTAGAAGGTATGGATCACCAGAAATGCATGTCTTGCATAGCTGCTCTTATAGACGATATTATTACAAGCAAACTTCTCTTCTACTGTTGTTTTCTTGTTAGAAGGGAAAAAATCCAAACAAACAACTGTAGTCAACAAAATAAACAATTATCCAAGCACTACAAAACCTGTTTCAAGATTCTGGAACATTTCACTAGGTTCTTAAATTTAGAGGGCTGGCAAAGGCAGCAATAATATATCATGTCAGATGCAGCTGTAATTTTGGGTAATCTTCAATTTTTTTTAAGGGGCAACCCCTAAATTACAAAATATAGTTAGGCCAGATTGATCAGGAAAAACACAGGAGACCGACTCATACCTACATACACACATTCCAGCAGTTTCTCATAAGCATTTATAACCATGCTCATGCACAAAAAAATAAAAATAGAGTAGGCACTCTAACAAACACGACAGTAAGAAGGACAGCCCAATTCCCTGTAATGGTCCAGGTCAGGCAGGTATGAAAACATAAGGGTTACTCTCTTACCGGTCCATACTGGTTCATGTCCTTATTCTGTGTTTCCTGAAGGGCTGCCACAGTGGCCGTAGCTGTAGCTGTTGCTGTAGCAGCTGCAGCTGCAACTGCAGCAGCGGCAGCAGCTGCAGCTGGCTGGGTGAAATCAGCTGGTGGCCTTGTGTGGGGGGGGATCCCCATTCCTGCAGGGGTATTTGGGCCTCCAGGGTAACTAATAGGGAAGAAGAGTAAAAAAAAAAGAAAGAAAGACAGAATTAAGATGTGCCAGTGGATTTTATTTTGAATGTTGGTGTGATCCTCACCTGGAACTGTTCCAAAACCACCTATCAATGACTAATGAAAGCCAGGTAATTAGGTGAGTACAGGAGACCCAAGGGTTGCCCAGGTGCAACAGTCATAGGGGCTGCCACTGGAATTGCAAGGCACTGCCATCAGTTGTTTCGGGGGCAGTGAACTACTTCACAGCTCTGTAGCTTACTGCGAAGCAGAACTGAACTCCTGAAAGTTAATGCTCCATTTCCCAGTAGTGTAGGGGCAGACTGCAGAGCAGCATGAACAGAGAGCTCCCTCCACTACAGCACGTTGATCTCCCTCAGTGGTGAATTATGGCAAGTGTTCTCAATAGTGTAAAAGCATTTCTTCCTGAACCTTAGCAGAAAGGCCAGGAGAGACCCAACGCAATCGACTCTGCTGGATCCCACACAATGTATTTCACAATTCCTACCCATCTCCTCTATTGATCATAAGATAAACTAAGCTAAACCATGCCTTTCCCACTCCAAGATATCAAATATCTTTATAAATATGGGCCAGTATACTGTGCCCATTTTAGAGATGTTAATACAAAGGTAAAGAAACTTTCTGACTTGTTCAAGGTCACTCAATAGATTGGTGGCAGAGATGAAAGAAGACGTAAATTCCCTGTGTCCTGGGCTTATACTCTTCACACTAGACTGACTATACAAACAGCAGCAGTCTTTTCAGCAGGCTTTGTAGTGGGACCATAAACAGTGGTTTCAGTTAAGTGCCCTCATCACCCTATTTACAAAGTACAAACACAGAAAGTCAAAATATAACTAACCCCAGACTATTAGTATTTGCTTATTTGACTAATGCAGCATTTATTTCCCCAAAATAAATACACAGCACAACCATCTTTGTTAACAAACATCTTTGCTTCCAATTCTTTTCAAATTCCTGTTGTGGAGTAAGTCTTTGGGCAGAAATATTCCGTTGCATAGGAATCTCCTTTGCCCACTGCCCCAACTTACTCCTTCATATGCAGGAAGAAATCATACCATCAATACCTTTCACATCCTGGCTTTATTAAATGTTAATCATTCCTAAGCCTGTGGTCTGTTTAACAATCTCTCTTAATTAAAACTTTATTTTGGGGGTTTATTAGAGCTAATTGATTGACCTAAGCCTTTTCGATTTACTGTGATGAATTTCTTTGCAGTTCAGGTAGCTGATTTCCAAAGCTGTAAAAGCAGTATGTACTTCAGTTAACCAGCATAAAATAGCTCCTGAGACTTTATATAATTAAAATAAGCCCATGATGCTTCTGCCAGGTCACTAAAACAAGCTTCATCAACTACTTACATCTATTTTCCGCCTCACACAAGTAAATCTTACCTGCCACCAAAGCCTCCACTCCCAGGATAATTGGGTCGCCCATACATGCCCTGCTGTATGTATGGCTGAGTAGAGCCTGCCTTGGCTGAAAACTGTTGCTGCTGTCCAGCAAACTGAGGGGAGTTGATTCCAGGGTTGCTGGTTGTCATCCCAGAAGCCATGGGATTTCCTGCTGGGTTCATAGGGTTGTTAGCATTTGCCATTGGATTTCCCAGCACCTGTGACAAGAAACATGACAATAAGGGGCTGTATCTTGAACTACTTCAAGTAAA
The DNA here is from genome assembly GCA_013396775.1 of Cephalopterus ornatus. NCBI lineage: Eukaryota > Metazoa > Chordata > Aves > Passeriformes > Cotingidae > Cephalopterus > Cephalopterus ornatus. Next base: position 520,023 of record VZRE01006634.1, read on the forward strand.
TTAAGTTAATTTGCAGTGGTTGTTAAATTAAAACATAACCACCCTGTACTCTGAACTCTTATCAGCATAAACCTCATTGATGTCTAGTGCACCTGGTGCATTTCTCCTGGTGATTTCTCCTTTTCCCATTTCCAAACAAACAGGAGATCTTCAACCTGATGGAACCCAAAATAACGTGCTTATGAAAAAATTTTATGAGAAAGATCTGCTAGAACAATGCTCTGATCATTCATCTGACCATGAGAAAGGACTTAATTTTTGTTTTTGTTGTATGGGGGGTTTGTTTGGGGTTTTGCTTTGTATTTGTTTTGTTTGTCTGGCGCAGGCCTTGGAAATAACTTGGAAGTACTCAGTTCCACTGGCATACTGCAAAGGCTACTGCAGATGCGAAAACTGTGAAAGAACCTTGAATCTAACTCTCACTAAAGCGTACAGAAGTCTACTGGTTGTTTTTATTGCTTCTTATAAAAGAGTCCTCTGTTCTGTTTTTTAAAAGGACTTGTTTTGCTTGTTCGAAGAACTTTTTTTTATTTTCCAAATTGCTATGATTTCCATTGAGATGTAAGTATGGCTGTTCATAGATCAACTGCACAGAAATCTGCCTCCTACTTGGAAAGAAGCTTAGTGGTCATGGTTTTTACAGAAGACTAAGCCATCAGCTTCAGGCATTTGTGAAAAGAAATTGGTGAGCCCAGCTCATTCCTTTCCCTCGATGAGGATGAAGACTTACAGGAAACCCTGACATTTATTTCAATCTGCTCTGAATAGCTACAACTGAGAGTCATATTCCAGAGTTCCAATGCTCCCTTGCAGTGACTCTGAAGAAGCATTTTCTTTCTTTGTGCCAAAACACTTTTTTCCTTCTATTGCACATTCCTCTGAAGTATCATGAAGAGTTCAAGTAATATTGTAGTTTTCTTATGATAGAACAAAACTCTGAGTAATTTTTTTTATCCTTTCCTTTTGCCTTTTTAAGTGTGAAAGATTTCCACAAGAAACTATGTTTTCATTTTCTGGCCAATATATGGACCAATGTGCTTACTCAGGTGTTTCTCTCCCAGATGGGATACCTTTTCTTTTCATGTATTAAAAGAAATCAACAACAATAAATCATGTTATAGGTCCTGTAACTGTTTCCTCTTGTTATTTTTTGGAAGAAAGATTATTCCACAACCAGTGCTTACATAACTGCCACGTGAGTACCTATATGACTTGGCCTCTGAATAATTTCTTCTTCAAATAGCTCATTCCGTAACAGTTTTATTTTCAAATTTCTTACCAAAATTAAAATAATAAAAAAAAATAATTGGAAAATTTTGCATGGGATCTACTGCCACTTGGTTTGAAGAAGGTAGAAAAGACAGGTTAGTCTTATGTACCATTTGCACCCATTAAAGACGGTGTTCTGTTTTGAGCGCTTCATTTACAGTGCCAGACTGTCTGAGAGCTTAATTTGTGCCACATCCCTCAGAGCGCACACTACCACAAATAATTGGCAACCTCTTTCTAAAGCTGCTTCTTTTTGTATGGTATAATTCAATATACAACACACAACAAAAAGAGAGCTAAGAGCAGAGAGAACCCAGTGAACAACCAGGAAGCATGGCTCTCACCTAGAAGCCAGGAGCTCATGCTTCTGTTCCAATGCATATTGAAATATTTTTGCAAAGTCAGGCAACATTAACAGGGAGAGACTGGAAAGAACACAGCCTAATGCTGGTAGTTAGCAACTCAGTGTGGGGGTAGACTTGGTACTAAATTTCACCAGCCCACAAAAGTACAATACACAGCACCATGTAAAATCAACAGCTGTCATTTGGTGAACCTAGCTAAATTTTTTTTTTTTTAATATAACAACTCCTCACATTCAATCTGAAATTACCAAGAGGTTTGGGATTACCCCAAAACCATGCTTTTAGTGTTGAAACCACACAGTGTAAAATTCAAGCTAAACCCAAGCATGACATTTGCGTGCAGCTAAAGGAGTAACTGATGAAAGCTCTCGGACACCTCCCTTCCGATGCCAGCAAAGTGGACATGACTTGGAAAAAATGCACCATGTGCAACAAAGAAGACAAGTATTAATCTCAACAGGATTTTCCAAAAAGCTTTCCATTTCACAAACATTAGCAAAACCGTGTAGCTAGAGGGGAGGAAGCATAAAGATGAAGCTTACCTGGCTTTGAGAGGTGTTAGTCACACCCCATACTGTGGTGACCACTGATAAAGAGCCTGGAGGCTGGTTGGTATTTTGTTGCCAGGGAACAGAATCATAAGGGAAAGACCCATCACTGCAAAAACAAACATTCAGGAGGGTGAGATTTTGGAAGTTTAAACAGTGACAAGTTGCTGGTGGGGACAAAGGGATTAACACCTGACATTACTTTAACTCTCCACTCCTCTTTCCATTATTAGCCTAGTACTCTCAGAGGCATGAAGTTTCTTTAGTAGCAACGTGATCATATCAAACCACAAAGAACTAATGAAATCCTTAAACATATTGAACCATAGGGCTTTTACCATAAAAAAGGTCTGTTAGCAGTGAAAGTACAAATAAACTCATGGTCAGAGTTTCAAACAAGGACACTAAGTTACTCAGTAGCACTTATTTTTGCAATTCATCTCAAACTCTTCAACAATCACTGCTTCAGCTGCCTTATATGAATTCAATTAGATTTTGAGACCAGACTGCAGTTCTGTCTGCAGTGGGTCCCCAAATGGCCAGAAAAGCCTTTAAAGCAATAGCAGTTCAACATCATTTTGAAAAGTAAATTGAAATTCAGATAGTGTTCTCCCACACGATGGATAAGCTGCATGCCAAAAACAGTATTAGCTAATCAGCATTCTAGAAAATCAACTGCAGATATACAACACATCTTTCAGATAAATATGTGGATGAGAGGATTGGGTTTTTCCATTAGCTTTGTCTACAGATACAAGCAAACATTTCTTACAGTTCCTTTCATAAAAAACCCTGCATTGGTGGTTTCAAAATGAACACAGGGTAAGTACGCATCTAGTGTAATTAATGAAATATGTTAAATCCAGCAAAAGTAACTATTAATCCTATAACCATAAAATATATTCCACTTGAAATCTGCTCACTCTCATACTATCAACTTGTAAATTAGATTTCTATTTGCATATATGTACACATACACACAGGTGATCTTTCCTCATCTAGATATATATACACCATTTAAAAGAACATACATTGCTCTTTCATTTTCAAACACCATTAACTTGTATTTCATATCAAGAAATGCATTTTTGTCTGGAGTACCAGCTATCACTGAAATTCTATCCAGGGCTATCTTGCCTGAAGAATCCATACAGGCTCTACATGTGCTGTATCAATGAGCTTCAAAGCCTGCTGACTCTGCCGTGTCCCTAGACAAGCTTGGACCACTTCTCCTTCCTTTTATACTGTGAGCCAAAATCAAGGACTACCTATGTGTTCACTCTTTAGCCTGTTTGTAACACCTGGTGTAAATCATTTAAGAATAGGAACTGCATTGCACAGAGAGTGCACGTGTATGTGATAAAAACTGCCTCTGTCCCAAGTAACAAATAATCTAACAATAACTACAGCAACTGTGTAAGGCAAAAACACCGAATACATTTCTCAAACAACTAGGAAATTTCAAACAAATTCCGTAACGCTGGGCTAGTACAACAGCACTGTATCAGAACATAACTGTGTATTTGAACTGACCTATTTGTTTCAAAATACTCTAATTCAATTAAGCAATAATATCACACAAAAAAATTAAATTAGGGATAAGAATAATTTCCCCTAACAAATAATTTGAGAAAATTAATGGAAAACAATAATTCTCTATAAGATGCCTGACATCTAATGTTTACACTGACAGTATCCATATAAACTAATGTGTGAATAAGGGGATATTGAACACCTTGCAACCAGTAAGTCCTAGTAGCCCATGTTTCTTTAAAATATTTTCTCTTAGAAAGCTGAAAATCTTGCCCCTCTCATTCAGAGGCTCAGACAATGGCTTCAGTGACTAATATTTGCAAGTGACGCAATGCTTCAGCAAGTCCCCTCCACCAGCATGGAGACAAATGATGACTAACCCAGAATTTGTGACTGCTATTAAGCCTTCCTCTTTTATCCTGCTCTGAATGATGCCTCCTACTTTACTTCCTTCTCTGACTGTTTCTGATGATGTCTGCTCTGTGATTTGTTTGGATATTTATGGCACAACTGAGTGTTCGTATACTTGAATGACTACAAAGAAGCTCTCTCCATGACATAAGCAGTGAAAGGACTCACTGCAGACATTCCTCCCTATTCCCCACTGGTGTACTGTGGACAGGTAATAAAACCTGAGGGACAAGGCAAATATTTTGCAAGTGTATGAATAAATAACAAAGGTAATGACAGACAGGAATCAAACCACCGAGTCACTGGAGATTCTTCTAATGCAAATATACGGTTTGTAAACACACTCCAACTTTGAGCTAGCAATGCTTTAGTCTGCTGTTAACAAGTTATAACTACTACTTCACTGTCTTTGCCTCCAAAGCATGTTTCTCTCCTTTACAGTACACAGAAGAGATTTCATATATCATTCATCCATAGTTTCCAGTGGTAGAGACAGAGCATTTGTTCAGTGGAAGGCTACACTGCTTTCTCAAAGACTATACAATCACTTCATCCTAATTATAAATACAGAAGAAATCACTCAATTTTACTCTGTTACAGTTAAAATGGGTGACACCCTGAGAAACCATATTGTTGAAATATGACAAAAGCCTCTAGCACAACAGATAAAAGCTAGAAAAAGAAACCAGGTACAGATTTGTTGAGAAATATTCACTGTGCACACTGAATAACATGACTCCCACATTATCCAGCACAGGACTTAGCTTTAAATCGCAGGCACTACTAATATCAGAAATTATAGCAACACTGAAACAGTGATAGATGTGCCTTGCAGAACATGAACTTACACACCCTAATCTACACTTACTGCCCTAGACCTCATCCCTCAAACTTCACCTTAGTTGAGAAATACACGGCAATCTCATGGTTTGCATTCCCCAGAAGGATACTCTGGCCCATCCCCAATTACATGCATGTCTGAAACTGACTTCTGCCGTACTGGATACAATACCTACCCTTCCTCCATCACATGAAGGCTTCTTTGGTTTTAAGCAGTAGGAAATGCTGAAACACGTGCCACTCAACTACAGGATTACTTGTCCCTCCACTTCCCTCTTTCAACTTGTGTTTCTGCGCTTAAAACAACCCAAAGGAATACTCCCACCATCAAAGGAAAATCCATGTAAGTACCGTAATGAAACGTGACCAATCCAATTCTCATTTGCAAAAGAGCAGTGGCTTTGCACTGTTATTATGCAGAGCTGTGAATTATCCTGAAATCCCTTTCTTTAAACTTGAAAATGGCAGCCAATAGAGAAAGTAGCTTCAACCTCTTCAGCCAAAGCGAAATGCTGCCCATGACATTGTTCCTGTTGAACCGTACAAGGGTAATTAAGTCTCTCACTGCACCCTGGAGGGCAGTGAGTCAGTTTGGGCTCAGCTGGAGTCCACTAAAAGAGTATTGACTAAATTTATAATAGTGCTAATGAACCTATACATACTACTGGTCAGCATTAAAGGCCAAACAGCAGAGGAAGCCATAGAGCAAGGAAGAAAAGATAGAGGGAAATTACTTCTCCAACTATGATGCAGCAATACTGCAATCGAGCAATGAGCAAAGATTTCTTAGCTACTGGCAAATGTACTGAAACCACCAGTAATACAACACTCATCCTGGAGAGGTACATTGGTAGTTAGGTCTATACAGCTTCTCTTAATCCCAGTACTAGGGAAACAGAACCAGGCAGACACGTAGCCTCTTAAGAATAGTTAGAGACTTCATGTCAAACAGATTGACAGCTAATTCCAATAAAAGTTGCTTAATAACAAGTGACCTCCATAAATTAATACTAGTAAATTACTGTAGTTTATACATAATTTGTGGCATTATTTGATGTATTTTAAATATGTTCATGCTGTCATTAAAGCAATTGTACATGTATCTGATACTCTATTTACATGACTTCATTGCTTAGGAAGGAGATTCAGATAGTTCAGTGAAGTATGCATCCCTAGAGCATTGACACTCTACATGTTGTGGAGGAGGGTGAAAACTGGAATTATAATTTCCCAGTGATTTTCCACATTGCTTGTTGGGAAGGCCAGCTGTCTAAAACACTACTTTTATAAAGCATCTATCTCTGTTTTAAACACTAAAAATCTATCAACTACTGCAGAAAAGCACCAAATGTTGACTTCCTAAAAAACCTTTTCACTCCAAGCACTGGTATTAAGTTTCCCACAACTGGGCTTTCAGTGGCTAGTTTCTGTTGCTTACCCTCAAGCCAGCTTCACAGTTTTGTCAGTCTTCAATGTTTCTGAAGCACAGTCATCCCACCTGATGTGTAGCTGACACACAAAGAGTTCATGCAATTCCTTAAATCTACTGATTCTGTCCTAATTTCCTCACCTGACGCCAGGATGGGCAGGTAATTGCCATTGTAACACTGTAATTTCTCCCATGTCTCCTTTTGTCACCCATGGACACCCAGAGAGGAGACCACCTCATGACAAGGAGTGAGGCATCAAAGATCTGTACAGGCCAAATACCCCTTTGCAATTACACATGGCCAAAATCAGAACAGTCAAAATACAGCCCAAAACTCAGAGCTCCTGATCTGTTCCTGCCCAATGGCATCTGTGTCTGCACCTTGCTCTGTCTCTGGGTGCATGTGTGCTCAGGGTGCTCAGCACTCCTTAGCTGTATTCTTGGTTGGAGCCTCTAGGTGACACTACTTTAATACAAACGAAACCATAACTGTTTCCAAACAAGGCTCCTTGCTCCCCTTTTTCCCCCCTAAAACCTCATGCATCTGTAGCAGAAAAATACCACAAATCCCACAGTCAGAGCAGGCAATCAAGCCCTGGGTAACTGCAGCACCAATACATGTGTTTCACACCCATACAGTTTCACAAGTTAGGCACCTTAGCTTCTTTCTCTCCGGTTTAGTTTTGTTTTACTAGGATTTCTTGAGTGAACACCTCTCACGTAGCTCTAATTGCAAATATGGATTCAGTCTGCAATCCTTCTTGATTAGGGCACCATCATGAACCTAACACTAGAAATTGGGGGGAAAAAATTGGAAAAAACTAGCTTAGGTCCTTTCTGAAGCACTGTAGTGTTTCACAGCAAAAAGGCAGTTAAAATTCAGTATTTGCACTGCACCATGCAAACCTAACAATTTGATAAGCTAGGAGTCCCCAACAACATATTCATAAATAACAGATCAAATGGTTCTTTTTTTTTTCTTTTTGGTCAAAGGTCCAATGAAAATGGCCTTGGCCTTGACTATTAATTTGAAAAAACCCCACTGTGACAATTGAAAACCAAAATTAATTTCTGCTTACTGGCAATAAAAAATGTTTTGGAGATCTGCTTTTGTTTACTTTTTTTTAAAAAACCAGAAATTTAGAAGGAAACAACTGACTTCTCATTTTCCATTGAGGTTTTTTATTCAAGGGAGCAAAACCAACATTTCCCCATCTGAGATACATGCACCATCTTCATACGCCTACAGTGTTTGACCAAAGCGTTTGAACTTGAACACCTAAAATTAGGTTTTAGTCTAGTTGATAGACTACTATTAAACACACTACTATTAAAAAAACACCTACAAAATTTGACCAAGTTGTCCCTCGACCTTTTGTGCCATATTTTTCGTAGACTGTGTAAACCACTATAAGCAATTCATTCTCTGATCACATAGAGGAATATGGCAGAGCAAGGAGACCCCCATGTAGAAAGGGCATGAAGACCAGTTACAGTCAGCAAGGAAAAATGAGGATGTATTGTAAAGGAAACAAAGAATAAGTACCTCTGTACATCACACACTGACATGAAACAAACTAAAAGCCAATGTTGTGCACAGGTATCCTAAGCTGTTTACATTCAAGATAAGCAAAACAAGAGGGTGGTGTAGTCAGTCTGCATACTAGTATTGACTCTGGATGGCTAGCAGGAATTCACTTTTGATTGATGCTATCTTTGTGATTCATATCTTCCTCAAATACATTCCTCTATATAGGATTATTATTTGAAGAAGTTTAAATTGTACTGGCATAAATTAAGACTCCATCCTGTATTTCACTAAAAAAAACCCTAAAATGCAATTCCATCAAAATCACAGGGTGTTTTTGTGTAATGTTAAAGTGAAAAGCCGATTTGGAAGCATTCTGCAAGACTTTATTTCCCTCACTTCTTAATGGCATGACTACAAATATTCAGATCTTCAGAGAAAATATACAGTTCCAAAATACATCCCATCACAATTCTCAAGTCTGTTGCTTCCCTCCACTCTTTACAACTAGATGAATATGTTTCTCTAAACCTTTGGAAGGCTTTGATTCTCCCAACTCCAAATGCATAGAAGATCCATATCTACTCCTTACCTATATCAAGAAAGAATTACCTCAAGTGCAGTTTCCGTACTGGATGTTGCCTGTACCGTGAAGAGGAAGACTGAAAAGTGGTTAGAAATTTCATAATTCACTGTAAAAAGAAAGATGCTGTTTTCTGGCAAACCGTGTGAGAACACAGAAGCATTTTGAACCCATTCTAGGTGAGCAGATGCAGGTGAAGCAGTCAAAAGGTGAAAGCAGCAAGCCATTTATCAGCTTGGTGGTTTGGGTGGCACCTGCAGCTAACAGGTGGCTATCACCCCCTGCCTCTGCTCTTTTAAATATACACACACACATTTATAATAACCATTAATGCAGCCACACACATATGCACAGTACAGCTGCTTGCATGGACACTGAGACACCAAAATCGAGCTGGCAGTTCAGCAGGTGATACAAAGTACCTCTGGAAACTGAAAGCCCCTAACTTTTTCTTGATAGTTCTGACAAGGCCTGTGAGGCCTGGATGAATTATGATTGCACAAGGCGGGAACACTGCCTTCCATTTCACGCTGGGTTGCTACAGACAAGTCTGTGACACACTTGCTGCTGTGCTTCTTGGCGCCTTACTCCACACACAGTGTCATCAGTTAGAGCCATGCCTGCAAGTATCACGCTGCTCAGCAAGTGTTACTGCATCTGAATTAAACTCCTAAAATTAGAAAAATGCATCAGGCCAAACAATTAGATTAATTCATAAGGTTTTGAACCTGCAAACACCCACATCACCCCTGCATGCACATACAGTCCTGTTACACTACAGATTTCATATATGTCCATGCACACGTGCGTGTGCACGCAAAGATATAGAGATAACACAACTTATTTCTGCACATGTGGAATAAAAGATCACAGCTATGAAGGTAAGAAACACAAATGCTACTGAGACCCACTGCTGCCTCAGAAGAAGCAAAAGGGGTTACATTGTCTGACATTGGGACTACAGCATCCATCTGATCAAAGGAAAAAAGATTAAAGCATCACACCCAGTTCTATTGTCACACAAGTAGACCATGCAATGCATTACTACAGCCCGGATTACAGTTACAAAATCCACCGGTAACAGCCCTGTTATTAACATGCCACCTGTTACCTTTTTCAAAATGCTGAAATTATCTTATGATCGTTTTCAGCTTGACAAATGCAGTTTAATCTTTATTGCATCTCACAGCACAGACCTGCTTCATCCATGTCTTATTTATCTCACGTGTGTCGGAATGCAACCCCGAGCCCTTAGTCCCCCCCCTGCCACCAGGCATTCCTTCTGCTCTGCTTTATCAATATACCTGGGTTTCCATATCCGACTGCTCCTTTACAATAAAAAACACACCCACCCAGTATTCTACCATTGCCTGTTGCCTTGGTAATCCAAATGCCTGGGTACTCGCTGATTATCGGCGAATGAGACTCGCATTGTTCACACCGCAGCGCGTCTGCTATGTTAATGTGAGATAATGGCAGCCAGAAGACTCCTTTTGTTCCCAGCTTTGCTGTTTATTCATAGTGCCTGGAGGTCAGCGACTGCTACAACAACCGGGGAAGGAACCGCTGAGAGCGTGAGCAGATTCCACTTCTGCTTTTGCCTCTGAGACAGGGGGAAACACGAGCAGCCCCGCACAGCGAGAAGGGCACCGGGAGCTCTGCAGTCTGACTCACGCAAGGTGTAGCAGGCGGCTCGGAGGAAGATGTGATGGACTTGCACTTCCGAGATTTTAGATGAAGCTGATTTACGCTCCCCGACAACAGAAAAAAACCGCTTTCTTCGAGAGGCACGGCGGGAAGGGAGGGAGAGAGGGAGGAGGGGGGGGCAGTACAGCACCGCCGCAACTTACGGGAAGCGAGC
>VZRE01006634.1:530508-614650 GCA_013396775.1 Cephalopterus ornatus
GGCGGCACCGAGGGCGGCGGGCCGGGCCGGGCCGGGCCGGGCCGGTGTCAGTGCCCGGGGGCGACCGGGCAGCCCCGAGCCCACGGAGCGCCCGGAGAGGGGCCGGGCAGGGCAGGGACCCGGACGGTGCGGGACGGCCACGCTCCGCACACACAGGGCAGGTCTGAGACACGTCTCCCCGAGCCGTCTCCGCACTCTGCCTGTCAGAGCAGTTTGGAAATGCTGTCGGTGACACGGTGACACGGGCAAACAAACCGTCACATCGCATCTCCCCTGACGCGGTAAGTGGGGACCGAGAGCATGAGCAGGCTGTGGTACCTTCCGCGCATTCCCAGCTCGGTGGAGATGAGGACATTCAAGAAGGTGCACCGGCTGGTGCGCTGTTCCTCATCCCTGGAACAGCCCTTTCATGGGAAGAAACCACCGATTCCTGCTAAAGGCACTGCCAGTATCTAATTAATGTCACCGACCCATCTGCCCAGGTTGCTGATATGCTCTGTCTCTGGAGCAGGCTTTGTTGTCATCTGCAGCGAAAACGAGTCAGGAGTGTCTTAGCACGAATCGCTAACCCATTTTATTTTAGGGAAACGATTAGAAAAGCCCTCCATCACTGCAAATAGTAATAACTATTTCCTTCCCATTGAGATTCTGAGAGACTTGAGAACCCAGATGCACGGAAACATCAGGAATATAAAAACTGACAAAATTGAGTATAGGGAATTCATGCCTTTTCTAATCTATTTACAGAGAAATCCTGTGGAGGGTGACATTTTCCTCTATGTGAATGAATAACACAGACGTAAAGAAAAGGCATCAACAAAAATGACAGGTTTTAGACAAAATACACATCTGTGTTCCTGTTGCCCAATATCCAAAAAGATCAAAAATCTTTTAAAAAGACAAGGTATTTGCCATAATTTATGTCAATAATTTTTTTTTCACTCCACTGAAAACTGAAAACCTTGCCAGACTGTAAACTCCCTCCCTGCTTAGAAGCCATGTCACCTCCTGGCAGGCAGGCTGGAGTGCGATGCTAACAGCGTGGGTACCCAGAAAACAGCTACTCACACTGAACTCACCCTTTGCTGAACCACGGGCTGTCCCTCTCCCAGCCCTTCTGTACGTGGAAAGGACTGCTAAACCTCACACGTGGACCTGATGCTGCAGAGGTTGAAGGGCAGTGACCTAGTTCTGATGTTCCCTATCCAAAGTATTCAATCCAGTTAAAAGACTCCCAATGATTTTAACGAGTTTTGCAACAAAGAGAATAGGCAAAGTATAGCTTTCAGTGTCACCATGCAGTTATCATGCTGACAGCCAAAATGGTTAAAAACCAGGGGTGCTGCCACAGCTGAATGATTTTTAACTCCAGTGCCACATAAATGAGTTGATTTCATTGCGAACGAGTGACAGAGGGAACCTTCCAAATATAGTCAAGGAGGATAATCATGTAGACTCAGCACAAATCATCTGCCTTTGAGAGCAGACCTCATGCAAAAGAGCATGATACCATTGTGATTATTGCTAAACAGTAAATCACAATCAACCAGACATTTTCAGGAATTGGCTGTTCAATATGGCCCAAACATGGAAATGATAACTATTCAAAGCTGTTATTTACCATATTTTAAAAACTAACATAGACACCAAAAAGCTTGAGAAGATCAGATTTTGCCTCAGTCAGCAGACATACCTTAATATTTGCCTAGTTTTTGTCAGGATTTATAAAAATATCAGCTTACGCTTTTTAATTAAAGTAAATCACAAACCAAAACTGTAAAACTTTGTCTAGTATATACAACATGTAGAGGAAAAAATTTTTTGTTTCTGAACTTTTCCCTTATTTTCTTCTGATGGTGAATTTTAACATTTATGGACAAAAAGGAAGACAGAAGAACCAGTGAAGCTGCTCTTGCAGAAGCAGAAGTAAAATAGGTTCTTTTACTAGGTATGTTCTGTTATATTAGGATTTACCATCTGTTCAGTCCCTAATTATATTTATTTCACAACTTCACAAAGAGAAAGATGAAAAGGCTTTGAAACAATCCTATCTTTTACCTAAAGAGTTATGAATTCTTTTGCAAAGATTGTCCCTGTATGCCACAGCCACATGACATAATGAAGCAATCCCCTACTTCAAACTGATGTATAAAACATGCACATGATACTTGTTTTCATAGAAGTCTGTATATGCTGCACCTGACCTTTCACTTTAACCATTTTTCTCATCCAGAAATTTTTAAAGTGACTATCAGTGTTGGTCAAAACCACCTATGAGGGCAAAATTGAAAAGGTAGCAGCCTTTACAGAAATTCTGACACTGTTTCTACTGGTATGTTATAACCAGTTTACTTCTGGTTCTTAACAATGCAAGAGCCAGTCTCAACCACCCTGTAAAAATTCGGACAGAATTACCATTCTTTTCCAAGAGCTCCTACCAATGCTTTAAAGTTCAGCTCTTGATAAAGTTTAATTTGGAAGAAAAAAGGGACAAACTAAAAACGAGCACCCTTGTAAAGCAAGTCTAGCCAATAAAAGGTATTTATGACGATTGCCTGAACATGAAACAGTAATGATAATAAATAAAGTACCTACCATAATATTGAATTACTACTTAATTTTATCTACTGTTCCATTTTGTCTAAACCTCTGGCACTAAGTAATTTGTGATAAAAATAATTTTATCGTCGTATTTTTCATCAATCTTGACTGCCCTATACAGACATTACCACCTTTTGATCACTAATTGCATGACAGCTGGCAATTAGTACAGAAGACCGAAATTTGGAGGAAGAGTGAAGACATTAAGAACCCTACAGATGCTCATGACAACATACCAAACTGCAAATAACAGCTGTCTATTTCCAGGTGGTTTTGTTGACAAAGTAAGCTTTACTACAAGCTGTGCAAGGAATGAGAAAGCCCCTAGGGCTTGCCTGGGTCAGATGGACCTGAAAATGAACTAAGGTGTAACTCCCACTGGGATTGATTGAAACTGTACCCCTTTCAACCAAGACTGAATTTCATCCACATGTAAAGGTCCACAACTTAATGCAATAAAGCATTAAGTAGGAACTTCATCAAAGCAAAGGGAGGTGTGTAATGACAATAATTTGTACTTACATAACAACATTTGCCACAGACCTTAAATTCATTGAAAAGTAAAAAAATCAGCCAGCTGTAGTAGTATCTGTTATTACAGACATTATGTCAAATTGGAAAACTACAACAAAAAGAAGTTACATTACTCCCTGCAAGCTAGAAAGCATGAAATTTCACTCCTGTGCAGTAGGGCTAGCCCCAAGACTAATGGTTTTCCTTAAGTTCCCCATAAATTCATTAAGTAGGACTTTAATTAGAAGTTATACAAGATTAAGGAGATAGATAGGTCTTACATGGTCCTTCAATACAGGAGTGACGTTTACCCATACAAATCAGTAAAAAAAAGTCTAAAACTAAAGTAAATAAAAATCTCACATTCAAATTTGAGCTATTACACTGCACTGACTTTAAAAAGCCCCTCAGATTGGGGGAGTTCTTTCTGAGAATCCAATGCTCATTCTGTTCATAAAACACAGGTGTTTGCAGTCCAATCAACAGCCCTACATTAAACAGCAGGTATTTAGCTGGTTTTTTTCCTATATGCAACATTTGATCATTCTGTTAATGAAAAACTAAATTTAGAAAGAAATTACCACAATACAGTCCCTACTCTGAAAGCATTTGTTGCATGTGTGCACATCCTTGTGTGGCTTCTATTCTGCTCTCTCTGTAAGTGCATCTGACCATCAGGAACACTATCAAAGCACTCCTTGATCAGTCTATTTCAGTTTTTTCACATAACTCAATTAACTTTTTAAAAATCAAAGACTGTCCTTAAAAATAGGCCAGACCTGAATTCCCAATAGTTTAAGTGCCCATAGTTTATTAAATATGAATTGTCAGATTTAGATTCTTGTGATACATTATTGAGTCAGAATTTATTTTAAATAGTCGAGCCCTGTTTCAACTTCAAGACTAAGCAGCTGTGTTTCTTTAGTGCCAGGTACATCAGGATTCTAGTCCCTGACTAGAATTCTGGGCAATTTTGTTGCTAGTAAAAGATCAGAAAAATCTCTGTGTGAGGTACTCAAGACTGTCTGATGATAAGGGAAGGACTTATTTTTGTTTAGTGATATTCAGCAGCAGACATATATCCTATATTGCCTCTGTTAAGTAAGGTTCTTGAATATGCTCTTGATTATTCTACTTTGATATCTAGTTCTTTTACAAAACTTGAAGTAGCTGACTACATTTATTTTTTGTAGGAAATACAAAGCATACTGTTTTTTGGTTTGAATTAACAGAAAAGCCTTGTGAATTAGAGATAAGATACTGTGAACTTTAATACTAAGCTTTTGACCGAAATGTAATCTAATGCAAATGCAAATGGTGCTTCATCAACAGCTTCATCACTGAGATTGTACTTAATGGCTTTTCATCTTTTGTTTAATTAAAACAAATAGAAAACTCAATTCGTCTTCACCGCACACTTCACTTACTGTGTTTTAGACTGATTATAAAACATGCATGAAAATAAGCAGTTCTAGGTGGAAAAAGAAGTTGGAGAGCCACAGGATGTCTCATTCTAATGTACCACCTGAGAGATTCTGGCAGTCATGGTTATGGCTAAATTACAGACAAGACAACAGCACACACTAAAGCAGTGATGCAGGTACTCCAAATTCCTAAGAGACTGTTCAGCTATTGTAGATAAAAAGTTAGGCCAAAGAAATTCTGCTTTTAGAGGGGCATCTCATAGGTAAAGAGTAGTAATTTAGAAATTATTCCCAGTGTGTTCCCCAGTAAAGGATTCCAAGGTCAATACTCCAGAGAAATTTGCAGGAACTGCTTGATACTGGGCAGGATGTTCTACTACGAGGCAGAATATTGGGCAACCTGGTATTGCCAGGAATGCTGGTATTTAGGTTTAGCAGAAGAAAGTATTTATTTTTTGACATGTGACAGTTTCAGTGAAAAACTGCCATGAAAGAAGTGAGTTGTGTCTCTCTTATCTAGTAATGTAGCACACAGCCATTGTGAGACAGTCTTACTTTAGACTCTAGGGGAACAGAAGCTGAATGAGAATCAGGCATCTAAAAACTACACCTAAGAGAACATATACACTGAACCACACTTTCTCTGCAGACTGACCGCTAATTTC
Organism: Cephalopterus ornatus; assembly: GCA_013396775.1. Taxonomy (NCBI): domain Eukaryota; kingdom Metazoa; phylum Chordata; class Aves; order Passeriformes; family Cotingidae; genus Cephalopterus; species Cephalopterus ornatus. The sequence goes on from VZRE01006634.1 coordinate 535,712, forward strand.
ACTTTGTCTTCTGACAAGCTTCCCCCAATTGTAAAATTATTTTACAACATCAAGTCTTCTGTTTGTTTTTGTTAAGTGTGTTTACAATCGGTCATTTCATAAGCAACTGAAAAAAGAAGCAATCCAGGTACTCTGAAAAGTGAGTGATTTCATATTATAGTACAAAAAAGGGACTCTATTCTCAAGGGCTAAAATAAAAGGCATAGTGTTTGCATGGTTTTCCCATAAATGCAACAAAAATAATGAAAAAGAATCCAACCTGAAAACCAAAAGTGGTTTTCAAATTCACACATGCAAATGCAAAGGTACAAAGATGTCCCTAAGCTCCATTCTAACACAAAAGTTCAAGTTATTTATGCTACCATGGAATCTAGGTACAAGGAATTTAGCATCATCCACACTCTTATAATCCTTTACTAACAAAAATACTCTACACTAAACCAAATTTATACTATTTCTGATTTCTTTAATGTGATGCTGAGGGAAAAAAGCCTTGGAAAAAACTCCCAGAAACATAAAGCATGAAATGAATGCTTATCCCTGTCTACACTTAAATCTCCAGCTTTTGCCTTGACCTAGGCTCTGCAGACAAGAAATACAAATAGTGCTCCTCCACCTAATTTGGCAATCAAAGGCTGTGCATCGTCAGCTTTTTATAGTGTTCCTTAATGTTCACATTTTCTCTAAATTAACACAAGTGCTTTGTGATCCTCACCTGATATAAGATTGTATAGGACATTCTCCAATCCATGGCTACACCCACTGTACAACTGCTTTGTATGCAATACATTTCCAACGATGATTAAAACACAGAACATCAGTGAAATGTCTTCAACATCAAGAAAAGCCAGTTGTACTTAAATAAACATCAGGCAAGTGTCTGATGAGAGACAGGATGTAGAAGTTACTCTCTAAGGGCACAAGTTGAAGTTTGAAAGCCCACTTGAGCTGAGCCCAAACTTGGAGATGGACGCGTTACTTTACTGTGCACTGGGCAATAGCAAAGACAAAACCTGAGTTTATGCAGTACTTGCTGTAATTACAGATACCCTGTTGTCTGTAGTGCTGAGAAGTGCATGAAGTAGCGTAGCTACCTCTGTCAATGATAACAAACATTTCAATTAACAGACCTGTCATGCGATGCATCTGTACAGACTGCTGTGGACTGGGCCCAGACTCACCTATGAGAGAGGGTGGGTTTCATGGAGCTCATAGAGTTCATGGGGGGTTGCATGGGTAGCTTCCCTGGAGGATCGTTCTGCCGGCTTTTCTGGTGGCGAAGCAGCAAGAGCCGTCCCAGCTCCTCACACCAGGATGAAAGCAGTGCTGTGCAAACAGAACAAAATGACAGTGAGCACACACATCTGAAGGACTGGCACAACCGAGTGCAGGTGGAAGACACTGGAACAGGAGTCACGATCTGAACAAACCCCAGGAGTGAAAAGCTTGTCCATGAACCACCACTCATATTATTATCCTATCAAACTGAGTCTGTAATTGCCCTACACTATCATTATAAAGTTTTTACAAGTTACAAACATTCTGCACAGCCCAGGAGGCACAAGAGAACTTGTCTGAGCTGAGCAGCACAGACATGAAGAATGGATGAGGTGCAAGGAAATGGGATTGCAGAAGAATTCATTTCACACTAATAGAAACATAACAAAAACATAGAGAAGGCATCATTTACAGAGGGGAGAAAAGAACAAGATCTCTTTTCCGTTTAGCTGGTTTTTTTGCAAAAGATTAATTGGAGAGAAACCCATGTGCAGGAATTAATTTCCAAAACTGCTATGAGCTACCAGTCTTGAATAGATAAACAGGAGAATGATGCATGGATACAAAGTTAGGCACTTAAATCTATATTGGACCCAGCACAACCCCTAAATGTGTATTTCCATTATGTGCCTAATCTTGTAGTCAATGAGGGTAATTCCATGCTTACAGGAAAATCACGCTTATGAACTATGAAGATGCAGAGATTTCTTAGAGGGAAGAAAAGCTTGCAACTCCTTCTGAAGACATGAAAGGGGTCATTATCCCTGAAAACGTGGCCTCTCCCTTATGCACCCACACTCAGAAAAGACCAGGTCCTGTAACAGAAACCACCTACTCTGCAAGTAAGCAGAGCCACAGAAAGTGACTGCGGGTGAAACCTGGCTTCCATGAGTGCACCCAGCCAAGACACCCCACTGAAGCCTCCAGCAACACCTGACTGAGCCTCAAGGCTGCCTATTTAATTCCAGCATCAGAAATGGCACCAGTAAAAAGTCAGCCAGCTGTGATGACACAGTGACAAGTTTGACTGGAACGAAGTGCAGACTAATTGAAAAATCCTGCAGTTGAAGTAAATGTTCTCAAGTGGAAGTGCTTAGGGTTTTTTCTTCTTTAAAGGATCCTTTACAAAACCCTCAGAACAAGAAAATGCTTCATGTTTAATTTTTAACTAAGAGCCTTCCTGAGGTGTTATGAACCGAACACAAATCAACAGATTGCACAAGTAGGTGAGAACCAGAAGACTACTCAAAACCCAAGCTGCCACAGCGGTTTAGCGTAGAAGAGCTCTAGATGTAATTTTAGGCTTCCTTGTTTAAAAGAGAGAAGTGCAGAACTCTCTAAAACTGAGGCTTCTATTTTAATGTCTTAATTTTCTAATGGTTGTCTTTTCACTAAATAACATAAACATAAGCAGTAGCAAACTATCATTTCAGGGTACACCACCTCCTTTTTCCAGTAGCTACTCACACATAGTTAGAACAAATTCCAAAGAGACTAATCTTAAAGTCGTATTTGTAGGGGAGAAAAAGGAACCTGCTTTACTAAAAACACCCACAAATATCATTTTTCAGTATGAGAAACAATTGGATTTTCTCAAGTTAAACAGCCACACAAGAAAAATACCAAGAGCCTGGACCATTCCTGTGAATTAATCACACATTTGGACAAAGAAGAGGTAGCAATTTTATTGCATTTATCAAGTGGAAGGTCAAGAGCAGTGTTTAGGGAGGCATTTTAGAGCTCTGCTGTGACAAAAAGGGGACACCATTTTTTTATGTAACTAAATATGGTCACTCGGAAATTGTCAGCATCACATGTAGCCTACAAAAAGCATTCCCCCGAGCTCTGTGAAATGTTCCAGCAACGAGTGTCACTCTAAGCTGCTTCTCTATTAGCCAAGGAATCTGTCAACAAGGATTTGATCAAATTATACTCACCTTTTATCCCTGGCATATCATTACTAATGTGCCAGTGACAAAGGCCCCCATCCCCCTTTTCCAGCCGCCTGGAGATACAAATTCCTTCCTCACAGGGTTTCTTCCCTTGTACCACAGCCACTTGAGCTCAGAGAAACAGAACAAAGTGTTCTGCCGAACACTTAAGGCAACCGTGGCAGAGTAATAGTGGATGCTGAGCACTTTCACAGCCGAGTGTAATTACTACAAAATCATCCATCTTAGAAGAGCCTATGATGGGTGAAGGGAGTTGTTCCTTCTGCACACCTATGTGCACTTGACAAGTAAGATAAAAAGCAACAACCTAATAGATCTGAGGGCATGAATCTGCAAATAAAAGCCAAACCCTCCTGGAAAAAAGCAGAGTAACTCCCAGAAAAGGAATATGCCAATGAGATAGCATTGCTTTGGTGAGCTGGAGATAAGAAAACATCTTAATGAGTTGTTATTATTACCAACATCCAGTAAGCACATTTATAAAGGCGAAACGTAAACTGTCAAAGAACAAAGAGGTCCTCAAGATAAGCTGGATGGTTGCATTCCACGAGTTAACTGGAGAGGACTCATGTTTTTAGAAAGTAAGAGACTGCAGCTAAAAATCCTAGCAAATTTACTCATCCCTATCACAGCACTCATTATGGAGAGGTTCAACCTTTCCTCCCCCGGGACATTTCGACTCATGTACCATGTATAATAATCACTCTCTTCCCTGTGTTGGTGCTTGTGCACAGAATAAAAACAAAGCTGTTTGTAGCCACCTTAGGAGTAACCAGTTACCCTCAGCAGAAGAAAGAATCCTCTAAAGGAGTCTGCTGGAAAATATGGGGTGGCCTCCCTTCTCTCCTGCTTCATCCACCTCCACTGCTCTGCTCTCTGCTTGGTAAGATGAATATATACCCCGCCAACACACATCTGGTACAGCTGGCTTCTGGAGAACATCACTTCCTGGGCTATTCAAGCAACATGAAACAAACTCAAAATGAATTTACAGATTACACTATTCATCTTTAGTGTACTTAGTTACTGCTTTTTATGCTGACAGTATTAGGCGTATCTCAACTCATTTACACTCAAAGCACGAGAAATTCAGTATCATACTATAATGAACAGATAAAGCAGGAAGCACAAAGGACAGCTACAGATGGTGCCAACAGTCAGTCTCACCCTCTCATAGCACAGCCAAGCAGCTGCTTTTTCTCCCCCTCCGCCCCTCCTCCTTGTACAACAGGAGCACAGATTTTGCAGATGGACCATCCACACCGTCTCTCGCAGCCTCTTGCTGCAGCAGTTTAATGATCAGATTTAAATCGTGTTCCTCTGCTGCATTGCTACAATGTCCCTTGCATACAATGATGTGGCTTTCCTGCTTAAGTTGAACTCAACTGTTGCAATGAGGGTAAAGGAAGAATCTTTAAATGTGCGCACACACCCCCCACCCCGCAGCCCTTTATGCAGCGCAGGTGTAAAATACAACCTGGCTAATACACCAAAATTGACATTTTCAACCCCTGTTCAGTCACAGAGGGCTCTGCCAGCTCATGCCAAAAGATGCATAATAATGGCAATGAAATGATGTACTGACAGTTTAAGTGTATTCACACGTTTATTTGGCTTAAAGGGATACACTCTGGGATGATTGGTGCAATATTTGACCTACTTTTCTCCATTTGCAAAACCTGTATCATTCTTAATGGGATTGCATTTTACTTTTAGCACTGATCTATTTTCATAGGAATAAATCAATACTGATTTGCTAATGACAACTGCGTTAAGAAACCAACACAGAAATGAGCAGCCTTGGCTTCCACATTTGTGAAAAGGAGAAACACTGACTTAAAAATAAGAGAAATTTCAATTACAACTAGCCCAAGGGGTTTCCCTAAGGAAGCAAGACAAAAAAAATCTGTTCAGAGATATTCAGCTTGCTGCTATCCAGTCCCATTTTTGTTTCTCCATTCTCTGAAGAGGACCGGACATGGCAAGAGAGTGCCTCAGCACAGAATGTGACTGACCTCTTTTTAAAATACTCATAAATACTCCCACACACCCAGAGTTGGCCACACCTTATGTCCTGGATGCCTCCAATAGTTTTAAATGCTTTCACTGAAAAAATCATAAGCCATCGCAATGTATCCACACTGGGATCCTGGGGACAAGGAGGAGAAAGAAGGCTGGAAGGCAAAGATTTTTTTTTCACTTCAGCCCGAGTCACATTTCAAGCATTTCTCTGCAACCACAGAGCTAAGTCTTGCTTGAAAGAGAAAGGAAGCAATTGTTATTTAATCCCCTGTCTCTAGGAGCCAAGTCTTTAAGAACATGCCAAATATCACAAGATTCGCGACACAATTATTAGGACCGGCCACATCCCCTGGTACTGTTCCTTTCCTGTAAGGGCCTTTTTGTGCTGAGAACCTGCCAGGCAGTACAGAAACAAAGGTCTCCACTGCCCGTTCTGTGGCACCTTCCCATCCTTCATAGCCATGAGTGCCCATCATGCAGCAGTAGCATCACAACTGCTTTGTAAACGCTGGGCCCTTCCATTAGAAAAACCATGGAGCCTGAGCTGGGGGAAGCCATGGGTCATGCCCAGGCTGCGCACACCACTTCACTACTTCATGACAACAAATGATGCTGGCATACCTGCAAATATTATATGATGGATGCTGACAATGCAGCTCAAAGGACATTTTATAGCCATGGCATTGAACATTGGTACAGCCTGTTACAGCCCTTCTTTGGCCAGGGAGCAGAAAGGGAAAAGAAAAGAGGGCATGTGATCAATGCTATCCCACAGATTCACTAAGGCATTTCATTAGCTGCATCCACACCAGCTCTGAGAGCTGCAATCCCATAACTGACTGGTTTCACTCGGCATGGTGCAAAGTGCCATAGTAAGCACCTCTCAGTGCATGAGCCACTCGGCTCCCTAGAAAGCAAAATACAGAGAAGCATAGTGCTAATCTATTTACCTATTATGATACCCTAGTATTAGTTACAGCTTATCACCTCAGTAAATCGCTGCCTCTTGTTAGGGAACGTGCTTAAAGGTGCAGCAAACTGTTATTTACAGACAGACACTATATTTACAGCCACAAAGACAGGTGAGGAGGGGATAGGACAACAGCTCAGTAATTTCAATGCCTTCTGCTTCCCAGGAGACTGCTGGAAGAGCACAATAGGATTACAGCTTCCTTGCTGCAGTTAAGCTGCAGTAGATAGTTCAATAGGCAGACTGGCAGACCCGTATTTCTTATTTGCTGCAATGAAAATATTAGGAAAAAAGGAGGAGTTTGATTTGGAGAACTATCTGTTCAGCACCATCTCGCTAGTTTGGTTTCATGCCTCATAAGGAAATGCATTTGGCTGAAAAGATATTTACAGCATAAGTAAGAAAATACATCATTTTTCATCAATCATATCCATTAATTTTATATTGCTTTTAGAAACAAAATCATATTTTTTACACGGAGAATTCTAGATAAGTAGAATACAGAGCTACTCTCTTCTGTATAGAATGCTATCTAAATACAGTTTTCATAAAACATCCAGTGAGGTAATTTGGTGGGGAGGGAAGGAGCAGAACAATGAGAAGCAAAGGAGAGAAGAGGAAATAACTATTGTCTTGGTTATTTAGGAGAGTTATTCGTTTTCACACAGAAAAATCGAGACTATATCATGTTTGGAAAAATACATTGAAAATGTTAACTACCTAATGCTGCATGTGCTAACAGTATTAGAAAAACAATGTCAATTGCATTAAAAGGATGTAATCTCTGCTTACAATTTTGTGAAACTGAAAATTGGATGTTTTCCTTGTGTTTTAAAAGCCATTCTTGCTTTTAAAGAGCTAGGAAATGGAGAAAGAGGGAGAAACCAGTCACCCCCAACTATTTTAAGGATTGATTTTCCTGCAGCTCCCTTCCTCTCACACCCCAGCAGAGCCTGGCAATGGCTAGCTAACCTGTGGTTCGGGGCAGGAAAGCAAGGCCACAAAGGAAACAGTACGTAACTACCCATCAGAAGAGATTCAGAGTCCATGTGCGTGTCCCTTCTCTTCAGTCCTTTCAAGGTACCGCTACATGCTCTAACCTTGCAACTGCTGAGCCCCACCCCTGTCATTACACAAGCTTCTGCTCAGTGTCTGCCTCAATACTGAGAGCGCAAAAAGAGTACATGCAAAGCCAATTACAAAGCACAAGTATTAACTTCTCACCAGTCTGGCTGTTCAACATGGACTCCCAGTCCACCCCTCCTCCCAGACCTATCCCTCCGGCTGCCAGCCCTTGCCCACTTTGCACACAGGGGCCCACGGCAGAGACAGTGCTTATTCCCAGGTGTTTGCTTCCACCTCATCCTGGGAGGTTTACACTCCAGCTGGCTGCTTTTTTGGAGCAGCTGAGGACTGTAATTGCTGTTCTCCATCAGGTAAAATCAGTGACATTAGCTTAAACAGTCCAAGTAAACAAGTTGGATTAAACAGACTGATTTTATCCGAAAAGGATCAATGCAAACCTGCTCCACTAGTGGAGTAGTGAGAAGTATCACCTCCTAACTCATAGAGATTTAAAAAGTGTTAGTCCCAGCAGCCACACAGCAAACTGCATGGAATTCCCCAGCAGAGCCAAGGTGGCAGTTGGCTCAAACCCTGCTTTGGGAGGCATGAACTACCCTGCTAATCACAACAGGAACACAAAGGCAACAGCCACGATTCAACACTGTGGAACAGGGTATAATACACATTTCTACCCCTAATATCCAAGTTACGTCCTTTATCTCTAATGCCTTCTTCATTACTGCATCTACAGCTGTGTCCTGCAGAAATCTCCAGCTTTGCCCCAGTAGAATCTATCATGCAGTTATGATTAAAAAACAAAAAACCACACAGGTTTGTAGGAAAATAGGTAACACAGGGAATGCCTGAATGTTATATCACATTAATTAACAAGGTTTTATTCAGTAAAACCCTTTCTGCAAACCTGAGAGTTATCTAGCTTGTGCTTTCAAGACTGCTGTGTGAGAGTGACACCATGTACCAAGTCTCATCTTGAATATGGGTTCAGCTTGCCTTGGCATATTTTCAGCTCTTCACAAATATCTCTCAGGACACATACATACAGGCTTCCCCAAAAGCTCTTGCCAGCTACATGCTGAAGACACAGATTTGAATACTGCTGTCCTTACCCCATGACTTCAGTGGAACTAGGATTCCCTAATTTCCTTCTATGCTTACCAAAACGTGGCAGAGCATCTTACCAGATTCACTTCATTAACTTTGAAGTAGTACATTACAAAACATAGCAACAATGGCTCAATTTGGCAAGCACAAAACACTCTGCACAGATCCAGATAAAATACGTAAGCATCTCAGTTAGGGTTATGCTCTACCCAAGCTGCTACATCTAAAAACATGGTCCATTACATCATCATCATCATCATCATGGCTAGGCTTCGCGAACGAAGATTTGTGAAGGACTCTACCCATGCTTGCTACAAGCGCGCTGATGGCTAAAAAGGCCAATGCGAGATAGACACGTCTGGTTGCAGGTCCATTACATAAAGAGAAGACAAAGCTTGGTGAAAGGCCACCAGCAAGTGAATCTTGAATAAGGCTTTCCAAAGGAAATACACTCCAGTAGCATTAGACTGCCTGTTTTTCTACTCATCCAATTATTGGTTTCACTTCTTAGATTTCAAACAACAGTGTCTTTCATTACTGCTGTACACTTCTATTTTGTAATGCCAGTTCTAGTCATCAACAGATTTCACATGTTGCACAGGCATCTGAAAAACAGAAGTGACACACTTGAACCCATCTTTGGCTACAGTCAAGCCAAGGACCTATAGGTGAGAGGCTCAGTTTCACTTAATCCATCCTTAGCCCTCCAATTACTACTGTAAACAGCTCCTGAGCTAACACCGCCACTAACATCCAAAAATGCTAGGAAGAAACCCAACTGATGACTTTAACAAGAGTTTGAGCTCAGGGAAGCCACGCACAATCAGTATGACAGTGGATGTCTGGAAAAGGGAAAATCTAGTGTCTATCATTAAAAAGGAAAGGAATAAATGTAGAATTGGAGGTCCTATCATGGAAAAATGACCCAAATTATTCAAAAAGACCAAGAGAAAAGTAAAAAATTACTAACAACCAAAATGGATTTGTCAGGAACAAATCATGCCACACTTCTGTATTTTTTGTACATCAGCAGACAATAGACCTTGAGCATAGATTAGTTTGATTTTAGTGAGGCTTTAGAGCTGCTTTATGTGACATTCTTACAAATAAACAAGGGAAATAAGGTCTAGCCGATTACAACACAAAATGGCTGGAAACTTAAGCTTACCAAACTATTAAACCAACAGTCTCTAAGAGAAACAAGCTTTATCAGATGGGGTTTTGCAGAAGTTTGCTCTGGGTCTGAAACTACTGAATTATTCATTTATGGATATTCATGATGCAGATGGATGAAGGGCTAGAACACGTTCTGGGTCAATTTACAGATGGCAAAAGCTGGAAAGAAGCATCACTTCACTGGAGAAATTTGTTACTGAAATCATCTTGAAAAGCTGGAGAAATGATCTGAAACAACGTCCAACAGGACAAGTACAAAGTATGACACAGCATATCTTGCCAACAACAGGGTGAGAACCATCTCTGAAGGCAGGACTTCACAGAACGGGAGCTGTGCCGGGCTGCCAAAGCACACTCAAACAGCTCCTCATCTGCATGAGTGGAAGCTCAAGCCTGAAAGATGACGATTTCTCCTTTCTTTCTACCCCACCACAATGTACAACAATAGAAGAGGGAGAAAAGTCATCAGAATGATTATAAAAAAAGCTATAAATATAACCTGCAAGAAAAGACTGCATGGATTAGGGATTTGGGTGGGTTTAGTTTGAGCCTTTTTTTTTTTTTTTAGAAGAGGAAAGACTGAGAGCCGTATTCTGATTTACTGAGTGAGAAAGCATTAACCACACCCACAGCAGAAACATCAATATATAAAGAGATAAAACCCCCACAGGTTAGATATTAGGAGCATCCTAATGCTCCTTAATACCCTAGGGGGTAAGTTGAAGAATTTCCATGAATGGGAATGCAGAGGAAAGGTCAGAAAAAAATCCAGGGAGAACTGATTCTTCAGGCAAGGTGGCATGGCATAGATGACTTCTTGAAGTCTTTTGCAAGCAAAAGAAATCTATGATTGTGAACAGAGGATTTTTCAAACAGTCTGCATTGCAGAAGTATTTAAATCTGGCTTGTATTCATAATTATTCCAAAAAGACATCGCAGCTACAGTGTGGGGAACTCGGGCAGAGACTTCTCAAGTGGCCATCCAGCTTGCTGGCTGAGTTTTAAAGATGAAAGAAACTGAGAGCAGGTGATGTGCTGAAGGTCACTCCATTTGTGACAGAACAAGTCCGAGAACAGAGAGGATCATACACCTTCCTCTCTTTGCAAGGAAAAACCACAACCACCACATCAAGGGGTTACTGCTCTGTGCCCGCAGTCTCTGTGCCTGCCATGGAACATTTTCAAACAACAACTGTAAAACATCTGGAGAAGCTTTCAAGGAGGGAACAAAAAATTACAAAAACCACACAACCAAAATTTATAGCAGAAACATGTTTCCAAAGTTAACACTGCACAGACAGAATTCAGAAGGACCAAAAGCTATTTTAGGATCTTTTGCTTCTTAGTTCTGCATTCTTGCTCTTTGCTTTAATTTTACATTATTTCATATTTTTATAGGAAAATAATGTTTTATCAGGTGTCCTCAATTTTTTTATTTTTATACGATTAGTGTAATTCAAACTTTGCCAACTTCTTTACAACTGCTGAAGGAAAAAAGTGTTAGTTTTCAAAGCTGGGGGTTGCAGGACCATTTTTCATACCATATAAACTTTGTACTTGAACAGAACTAAGCTGAAAGTACTCTAACCCTATCATTCCATCTCATTCTTCATGCTGAAAGAAAAATTTCAATTACGTAAAATAATCCCTATGTGCTGAACGTGAAAACAGTTAAGGACATCAGGAAAGAGAAACTCAGCCTACAGCAGTTTTTAACTTATCTGATTTCTGTTCAAACAATACAGGCCACACAGATGTGAGCACACACTGCAGTTTCAAGGCAGTGATGTTTCCCATCTCACTGCCCACTTAATGAGTTAGTTTTTTTAAAAGAGTCATTACTCCTCTATTTCCCCTTTGTGTCCCACCAGCTCCACAAACCTTGTCATCTTCCTTTACTATCAACCTGCTCTGCTCCTCTGATACCAATCACCTTTTCTTGAGAACTGCCTAATTAATTAACATTCAATTAATATCCCAAAGTCAAATGCCAAATAATTGTTCCCAAGCTGCACTGGGAACTTGGTAACTAATCTGAGCAAGAGAAGCGCTTCTGAAAGTTCCATTTTTTCTAGCTGTGTCGATTGGGCTAACGGACGTTTCTCACCTCAAACACTGTTGTATTAAAGGAGCAGACTTTGTGAGCCATGGATCCTCCCATTACGCATTCCAATACCCTTCAACACTCCACACCCACCGTGTTTATTGTATTTATTACCAATAAAGCAAAACTAGCAGATCATCTATGCTCTGTTACACTTAGGACCACATAGAAAACTCAAGTTGGTGTAACCTAAGAAACATCTAAATAACCCTACCCTGATCTTCAGATTATTTTAGTTGTAGTTTCATAATGCAAAACATTCAGCAGCAGTACTGCCTTCAGGTAGCCCTATCTTCTGTTGTCTGTGCCCATGGCCTGACGTAGCTTGCATGCTCCCAGCTATGCTGAAGCATTTCTTTGTATGACCCTGTAAACCTGACCAGGTTTTTTCTTCTGTTTCTTCCCTTTTTAATTTTTGTTTGTTTGGTTGGGTTTTTTTGATATGTTTTTCTCCCCAGACATGCATTTAGTTTTTTTTCTGTTTCTCCCTCAGCTAGAGGATATCCTTGCTGTGGCTCACAGTCTTGCCCCAGCTCGAAGGCTGTGGCACTCTGCAGACGTGGAAGTCAGGCAGCTGTTCCTTTGCACAGGCAGTACCTGAAGACAGGGCTCCAGCGCACATGTAGACGCCTCAGTGCAATCAGCTGAGCTACAACCACACATACGGACGTTTGGAACAAGAGACTTCTATTTAAAAACCTAACTACGAACATTAGTTTCAGGCAGATTAGAAATTGCTGTTTCCTTGTCTTCAGGGGAATGTTTATCATTTTACATAGGTAGAAATAGGTTATCTATGGAATCGGGGAGAGGTATAAAAATGAACATGGCTAATTGCTTTTTACAAGCACCTAGGGAAGAAGCCAGTAGTAATCACAGCCCAGACTGATTTTTCAATACCTTTCTTTTCGCTGTCTGAAAATAAAAAGGAATTGGGGAAGAGGGAAAGGGTTGTTTGTGACTACCTCATCTTATGGACTTTTGCAGAAGAGCAGCCTGACTAAATTCTCACAGAGGGCATCTGGCCCCTCTCCCTGCACACAAGTGCTATAATTTCAGGACTGGAACACTACAAGATAATGCCATCAGTGCTCTTGCCGTCTATAAATAACTGCATTTGGATCTAGCCAAGTCACGTGGAAAAGCTGGCCAGCGACATGTACATGTGTGTGAGCATGCCTCTGAAAACCCAAATAATTCTAATAATCTTGCATGAAATAAGCTTTAGCTTTCCAAATTTAGCTCTAGTACATGCGCTCGCTGCAGCTCGCAGAGGACTGCTATTATTTTTTTTTTTTCCAGTACTGTTCTTCCCTTGGAAGCTGCTGACTAGGGCATTAGTGGGGTATTGTGCAAAACCGTATCATGTGCTGCTGCGCAGACAGACTGCTCGGAGAGGCAGACAAGAATCAATTCCTCAGGCAGCTTTGCTAACCCTCCCGCCCCTCTCATTGACATCTTATCTCAGCCACTGAAAAGGCGAATGGGCCCGGGCGCGGCAGCCGAGGGAGCAGTGGGCGGGTGAGAACGCCAGACAGACAGCACAGCGTGGATGCCACACGCTGGAACAGTTTCCCGATCTTGCGTCGAACTGCAGCAGGAGTCTTCCCAGCCTCCTGTGAATACATCAGGAGGAGGACTGGGACGACAGAGGAAGTAATACAGTCCTAATGACACACGGAACCAGATTTTAGCACCAATTTTCTACACCAAATCTGTCAGAGCAGTGCAAAAGGACGATTCAAAACCTAAAAAAAAAAAATAAATAAATTTGGATGATTAAACAACCCCATAGCATTAGTAACAAACACAAACAGGAAACCATTTCAAATGAGTTGTATGCAATTCCTCGGGGCATTTTCTGGGGAAATGGCTAGAATACCATCCTATATGACCAACAGAGCCTACAGTTTTATCCAAGACTACAATACCCACAAGACATTATGAGGGGTAAGAACATCATTTTCAGAAGCTGAAACTGAAGGGATCATGTACCGAGGAGGAGAAGAGAAAGGAAGAGGGAGGGCAGAAAGGGACCCAGAGGATTTCCCAAGACTTCAAGGCCCATTAACTCTGAAGAGTGTTTCACAGGGACAGAGATTCTGTTTCACTGCCTGTAGAAAAACAAACATCCTATCTAAATAGCAACCATATCTATTTCTTTCATGTTCCCAGAACATCTGGATAAGAAGAATCAAAATGGACATCAAAACATCAAATATTACAGTAAAACGCACAGTTAGATGCTATGCAAGCAGATGGGAAATAAAATTCTCTGTTCTTGGTCAGAACCATTTTGGATTAGCTCCTGTTCCTACTGAAGTTGGTGGAAAATACTATAAACAATTTTAGTGGTAAGGAGGCTCGATCTCTTACATTATATTTACGCAACCTCTACCGATATGATCTATTCTTTTTTTAATACATCATTTTATGTGTATGTCACAAAACATAACTTCTCCTTTATACACTGATAAGTACTTTTATGTTAGTCTAGGAGCGTCAAAACCAAGAGAAATTAGAGCAAAAGATTAGATATTATGTTAAAGATAAGATTTTTGAAAGGTTACAGAGATGCATTTATTGCGTACAGACTGTGCCTGGCTACTTATTGTCTGGGGACTATACAAATGGCCTTTCACAAACACATAAGAACTGCTCCTTCCACAACTTGAAAGAAGTGCAATAAAAGTTCAAAACCAAGATGGCATGGGCAAAAATTTTCCCAGGGATATTAACACAGGAATGTTTTCTGGAAGGAGCTGATTACTTGAAGGGCTTGAAATAAAGAATAAGTTTGCAGTTAGGAAATTTTCTCTAAGGGGAATAGACTGGTAATTTTGAAAACATGAGGGTGGAGGAAGAGATGAGGAGAACCCTCAAGAGCAACAGAAAACTAGGGAACAGGGACAAACAGAACAAGGAACAGACCAGAGGGTGCTGTGTGTTTAATGAGAAGGGAGAATGGGTAAATTACCTGGGCTCCAAGAAGGTGGGATTTTATCATGTACTCCTGCCTCCTCCTCATACTTTTGGTCCTGTATTTTACTCTGAGAACAAGTTTCTACTACATTTTCCTCCTGATTAGAGCTTCTCCCATTAAGAAAGCCTCCCAAAAGCCAAACTGTCAAAATTCGGCCCAATTCAAATAATGTCTTTATGCAGTACCCCATCTAGTCTTGTCTATTGCAATATAAAACAATCTGCATTAGCAACCTGCAGTTTGGTGCTATGAAAACTAGAAATTACAGCACTTCAAAATTTCACATGCTGTTGAGAATATCTCATTTGTTCTCTCTTAGATTTCATATTGATTGTTAAGATCAATTCAGGATACCAGCTCCAGTTTTACAGGCTGTCAAGAAGAAAAAACCCTCCCCACAAAAAAAAGAAAAAAAAAAAAAAAAAGGCAGGCAGTGCAGCTTGACTGTGGTGTTGGCCAAAAGAAAATGGTAAAAAAATCCATTTTTTAACTTCCTACACAACATAGTTGTTCTCCCTCTGTCTTCTGAGTCATATCTGTTCATGTTACTAAGAAAGCCCCACAGAGCCAATATCGCTAGGGAAGAACAAGATGTATTTTCCACAAGACTGTTAGCTGATTCCAGCTGCTGCAAAGCCTTTATTTTCAGAAATTATAGAAGATGCAGAAAAACACTGTGAATTTCAGGTTCCAGCTACTATAATTCATGAACCAGGGGCATTTGGTGTGGAAAGGTAACAGCAGACATTGTCTGCCTGTCTCGCAAGGTAACTCCTGAAGGATGGCATTGTGTTTCCCTCAGAGAATAAATTTATACAGTACTTATAGTCATTAGGCCAGAAATATTGTTGACATTTCCAGAATGACCACAAAAATCCTATGTGTCAACACTAATACAAAACATTTTAAAGATAGCAATAATAATTAAAAAAGGAGAATAGGACAGAATATTTCCAAATTGCAAAATGCTTCAGTTTTAGAGGCAGGATTCACTTCTAAAAATAGGCACACCTTAGTAACTGTCTGTAACAGTTATATTATAACATTATCCTGAATCAGATGTTTTTCAAATGCAGCACTGCCAAGTGATCAAGACCATGCAGTCTAAAAGATATACATGTAAACAAAGCACTTCTTTTATCTGCAAGCCGCTGATAAACACTAGCTAATCCTCACCTAATCCTGTGAAGAGAACATCATCCTAGCTTCACAAAGAGGGAATCTAAGGTAGTGAACTAATCCTTTGGGGAAAACACTCAGGTTAGAATGCCGGAGAGACTAGTTATTGTCTAAAGTTACAGTGAAAATGCATCTAGTTGCTGCCAGGGTGAGGGACACTGAGGCTACTGACTGGTAGGTCTATGTGAAAATTTCTGTCCCTTCTGACACATTTTTTTTCTGCCAAGACTATCCCCACTCCCTGAGGGACTTTTCAGGATAAATAATGACAAAAAGACCAGGAAGGGGAGAATAGGTTTGGACATCAACTTAGAAACAAGATTTTCACATTTATAGACCAGGGTCTTGAAAGGAGGGAGGAACTGCTCTGGAGCAGGATAATGCCAGTCATTAAGGACATACATTCACAGTCATCCATAGCATCCTGAAGAGGAGAGGATCAATACACTCTGCATCAGATGTGGGATTAAAGGCTCTTTTCCTAGCCTGGATGCAGACCACTAGACCATGCTAATCTGACAGGAGGAGTTCCTGCAAGGCAGCTGAAAAAAACAGCATGGATTCACGTAGCAGAAAATAAAATAGGGATTCTAAAAACTCACTGCAAATTCTCACCCAAGCAAATGCACTACTACACGCTAGAGAATAAACAACAACAAAGTGGCAAACGCTAAAAATCTTCCTTTTTAAGTGGACTTCCATGCACATGCATGTGCTGAGAATGTGGTCTACTGCAGCCAGTTTGACACCTGGAGCAATGACTGCAGCATCAGTCCAGCAACCTGCACCAGATCATTAAATAGAGAAAAGAGGGTTCAAAGCTGAAACCTGCGATCAAGAAATCAAAGCTTTAAAGTGAAATAGTCTAGTTCACTGCAGTATTTCTAAAAGGTAGTATCTCAAAGCCTTCATGGAGTACAGACTAAGCCCCTGCTATTACAGACTGGAATAAACTAACAGAGAAGGTACATTTGAGGAAGCCTTGTAAAGCAAAAATGTATTTCATCCTGTAAAAATCTAGGAATCAAAAAGGATAGCAGAACACAACACGGGTAAGCCAAAATGAACAGCTTTGTAAGATAAAAGGGATGCATTAAAAGAGGTATAAAGACTTCATAAGCGAAAACGGGAAGAATGTTACATGATCTACAGCAGACATTACTATATGTACCATGATGAAACAAATGACAACCTTCTATCAGACAGGTTCCTGACTATCAAGTTTCTGCACACAGATACTGATTAAAAGAAAAACAACCAGCAAAACCCACAACCTGGACCCCTGTGGATTAAGGTGAAGGAGGAAGAGTAGACAGAAGTACAGGCACCTTACTAACAAGAGGTGACAACAGGGCAATTAACAAAGATGTAATCTTTTGCAACTGATGCTGCTGTGTTCCAGACATTCTATGACTACAAGTCATAAGGTCTTTACTAAAGATCTCTTTTATTAAAATGAGAAACTACAGTGGATCTAACTAATGGTCTCTTGAGTTCACAGAGTATTTTCATCTACCCCAGGCAATGGAAGAAGCATTTCCAATGTGCTTATTTCATCAGATGCACCTCACAGGGGTCAGAAGAGCCCTTTCCACTGTTCAGACAGGCAACATCAGCTCAGAAACTTAAGATCAAATAATAATCTACCCCACATGTAGAACTGAAAACGCAGCAATCTCAATTCTAACATATATTTATATATAATTCTTTATATATAAAATAATGAACTCCCAATCCTAAACAAACCTTTAAAATACAGGAAACATTTCTTTTTTAGACAGGACCACCCAGCAGTGTCTCACTGGACGTTGGAGTCTTTCAGTGTCTTTATCCAATGTGATGATACACTGGATTTTTTTTTTAAATTCTTTGGGAACTTCCATTTGATCCAGATAAAAATTGGCTATCTAATTATCACTACTATTACTACAGAGAAGCACAAGTGGCATAGATATCCATTAGATAAGTGTAAGTGAAGTGCAAAAAAGCAGCATTAAAGTAGTAAGGTGAAAGAACTAAAGTATAAATTTGCTCCACTCTTTGGAGCAGAGACTGTCTTTTCAAAGATGTTTGCACAGTGCTTAGCACAACGGGCATTCTGATTTAGATATGAGCACTAACCAAATAGTAATAGCTAATAACAGCAAATACCTTAACCTCAATAAAAGAGTTCCTCTGTACCTGGCTTTAAAGTAATGGTGGAAAGAATGAGGATCATACAAAACGCTGCCTAATGAAATATTAAGTGATAATGCCTAAATCTGGTGAAATCATATAGCATTCTAAATTATTATCAAAAATGTCAAAAATATTATGTTATCATGTGCTGGCTCACAATTTGCACCATGGGGACTCAGAAGTTCTGCGTTTAGCTTGTTCAATTTAAATCTCCATATTAAGGAATGCTTTGGCTATTAATAGTAAAGTACACTCAGAACAAGGCAGAAGAAGACAGTGACAATGGCTACAAGAAAAAGATTAGCTGCTTGTTACTTTGCTTAAGACATGGTAAATACATTTGGATAAACCAAAGACTTAAACAAAAAAATGTGCAAGAAATGTAAGAGTAAACAGAAGAAAGGATGGATACAGTAAGTGCAGGCATGATTCCCATGCACTAAAACCCCAGACAGGAATGGACACAAAATGTAGGAGGGCACTCTAACTTGTGTTTGGAAACGCTACACAAGAGAGACCAGACTTGCAGATTGGCTGGGGAGAGAAGAGGAGAAAAGGGAAGGAAAAGTGGGTGAAAAATGGGGGTGAGTGGGCAGTGGGAACTGCAACAGTCTCATGTTTTATGAGCTGTCCCATTATTCCCCTGCACACCTGCCATGTTCCAGTTTAAGAACTCCTTGTCTACCAAGGACCAGAAAGAAATGAGCTCCCAACAGGCCCTGGCACAGGGCACAGATGCTCAATTCCCAAACTTGCTAACTCCTGCAGCAGGCTGCAGGCTGAAGAAAGGCTTGGATCCACTCAGGAGGGAATGCAACAATTCAGAACATTAACTTCCCCACTCCTAGGATTTTATTTTAGTTAGACCATGGTATTTTTACATGTGTAGAAGTTACCTATGGTGATTTCTTCTGACAAAGAATAATTACATTGGGTTGTTTTGATGATTTACAATTAACCCAAATTTTCAGTTATTAACAAATTCAAATCTAATTGGTGATGACTGAACTTGAGAAGATTTATGTATAAAAACACAAAACCACTTTGGATACTGGGCCAAAGGCTGATGATAAAAGCCTTGTTCTCCCCTTATTCTAAGCAGTTACTGTGGTTCAGAAAGCAGGCGGACCCCATTTAGATTTAACTGACACTTCAGTAACTGCAAGTCAAGCCAGAACACAGACATACCTGAGCTAACCTTTAGTGCTTGTGTAAGAACACCAGCCACAGCCCCTTTGTGTGCACACTTCTAACTTATTAGCTCAAGGAGAGAACAGGGAACTGATGGAATAAATGGCACCTCAAATACTTAATCTTCAAAGGAAAAACTGAAATGTTGTTTCATGTTATTCAAGTAAATTCCAACATCTCTATTGCTTACAATATGGTTTCAGGTATTACAGCTTGCTTGTACTAGAAAAATTAACTACGAAGAACAAAAAAAAAAAATCCTATAACTGAGCACTTAGGCTGTGTACTACTCCACTACTGATAAATTAGTAATTCAATTTCACACAGTAACAGTAAAATATCACATCCTTTTGACAGCAGAACGTGCAGATGTCCTGATAGGCACCATAGGACAAGTGATCTGAAAGGGTAAATGCTGTGATTTTTCTGATAGATATAGTATGTGTCTGAAATCTAAAGCATTATGACTAGACACTGATAATATGAGCAATTTCTGTTTTCAGTGTGAACTGTAAAACCTCCCAAAGAGCTCTGGCTTCACTGGTGCTGCCTGGGCATTGCCTGCTCAGCTGGTAAGTCGAGCCGGCGCCTGAACATGCTGGTTAGTAGTCAAAGCTGGGAGCAGTTCAAACATGGTCAGCCACGAGGAGGTCTTCTGAGATTTTCTCTTCTAAAGCCAAGGAGATCCCTTGTGAGTACTTGCAAACCACAGTTATTCAGCTGCGTATCAACTCAGCCAACTCTGTGTAGATTTTTTTTTTTTTAATGGCAAAAGAATCTTGATGACTTTGCTACTCAAAGGCCACCATGTTGCCAAATGGGAAACACTTTATCTAGAAGGAAAAGGTCAACAGATTTTTTTTTTCCCATAAATGGCCTAGCCTGCTCTCTGAAATACATATATAGTTTTATATAAATACAGAAAGCCCCTCATACTCCTTCTTTCTTCTTCATTTTTTCCTTTCCCTCTTTTTTTCCCTTCAGTGTTAGATGCTTACTTTGTTAAATTTGAGCCTGAATTGTTAAAAACCAGCAAAAGGATAAGGACCCAAAACCAGTCTCATGATACATAAGACAAGTCCTAACAAAATTGCCTTTATTAGAAATATACCTAAAATTGAGCTCCAATATACCTGCCAATGTAGGACTGATCAAAAAATGCTCTGACAACCACTTTAAATTCACAAAGTCTGAGTGGTAAAATTATCTTTGTAACTGCTGAAACAGTCTTGGTACTAAAATATTGGTATGCATATGACGTAAAATATTAATAAAGATTCCTGTCTGGCTATTTATTTTGGTCTGTCCTTGGTCAGCTCAGTCTCTTCCTGACTACACTTCATTTGAAACAAAACAAATAAACAAAAACCTCCACTCAACTCAAACCAAACAACAAAACACCATCCTTCCCTGGATACAAGTTACTAAGTAATGAAACTCAGCTACTGTAGGATAGGAATCTTTTAAGTCCTTTATTTCAAAATCCCTTTTCTTCACAGCTGTAATGAACCATTTATGGTGCATCCCATGATTCCAGTTCATACAAAGTCCTGGGAGGTGTTTTGTTTGTAGTGGCAGTGATGGATTAAGTTCTAGTTGCACCTACAAATTACAACATATGGTAACGTTCCCACCATTCCTCACCAGTATGCCAACCCCAAATTTATTTTATTCCCCATGGGCTTTTCCTGCCTGGTGCGATCACTAATCCACCAGCCTAGTTCACAGAAACCAGCAAGGCCAGAGACCTTTAGCACCTCCCCAGCCATTGAAGCCCAGTCCCCTTACCTGGGCACCAACAACAATTCCCAGATGTTACAGCACATCAAGCTGAAAGCCACCCATCCCATCCCCTGCCAATGGGAACAAGGTCAGTGTCTCATTTGAAAGGCGGTATCAAACAGTTGCTCTAAGTCAATAGGTATAAGGGGGTATGGAACAGCTGCCCCAAGTCAGCGGGCATCTGAACGTGAACCCTTAGTACTGTTAGTACTGTCTGCTAGTGATCTTCCCTCAGTACTTAACAAGTAACCCAGAGAAGAGGTGAGACCATATTAAGCCTCCAAGTACAGATCCTAAACTTACAGCTGTTAAAACAAGAATGTAATTTCCCAAACGGTTTTAACAGCAGTGCTAGCTTACAACCTTTCTGTACTCTGCTTCTCCTAGCATTGCTCCCACATCCATAACCAGTGTAACTGCAGAGACCCACTGACCAGAGATTTTCTTTTTTACTTCTGCCGGTGAGGCCACCAAAGAGATACTTCGTAAACCAAAGAGATAATTCTTAAAGCCAAGAGCAAGAGGGGTCTCTTAATTTTAATCATTTTTTTTTTTAAGTTGCCTCAACTTGTTGAAATGCAATTTTCACTTTTAACAAGCTATTACAATTTTTCATGAGACATCTTTTCATTTTTACAGCTCCGAAAACTGGACTTTGCAATGCAGATGTCTTGAGAAATGATCAGCAAAGCTTGTAACATTCATTTGTTTTAATAGCTATCAGAACACCCTGTAGTTAAAAACAGATTACATCAGAAGTCTCCTATAAAGGCCAGTAAATTTTGTAATCTCATTAGATTTTACTGCACATGTGTTTTTAAAGTAAAAAATAACAAATTCTCACAAAACCTGCAACAAAATCGGCTTATTCTCACATGAAAGTCAGGTACGCTAAACCACAAAGACACCACTTCATATCTGGAATAAGTTGTAGGATGAAACAACCAAAGCCACGCAAGGTGGCTAAACTAGATCTCCACTGGCCTCAGAATTAAAGTTAATGTATTTCAAATTGATTTTTAAAGATAGGTTCTGAGGTCACAGCGGTCCATATACTCATAAGAGGTGAGCATGTGTATTACACATTAATGCTTTTAATTCAGGATGAAACTGTAATTTCATAGCGTTATTTACAAGGTGCAGTAAAAAGTAAATAATAACAGTCTGAAATCTGAATTTGATTCAGCTTCTGACTTTCTCTGCAAGCATGAGGTAGTTCTCAGCGGAAATATGGGAAGCTGGAGCACAAAATTTCTGCTAGAAGAGAGACACTCCCTGCTTGAGTGGCTCAATAGAACCTCACTGCCCAGGAAGATGATCTGCAATACAATTACAGTCAAGGCTAACTGGACACTGGATATTTGACTCAGATCACTTTCAGGCTACCTATCATTATATTTTTAAAATAATAATAAGTAGAATAAGCACAGAAAGTGTGCTTTGGAGAAAAGCCAGTTGTAGCAAAAGTTGCTTTGTCTGTGAGTCCAAAAATACAGCCTCACTCACTCACAAGAGAAGCTATTCATGGACAGAAAGAACACTGCATAATTTGTAGGTCTTTGCAGGGTTCCCCCCTCTCAGCCCTAAGACTCCCTTTTCCTAGAAACAGCATGAGCCAGACAGAGCTTTTTGCCTCCCTACCAGTCTTGAATATTTTAGGTCCTGTATGAGTGAATCGTAAAGAGCTGTGACACAAAGTTCAGTTTAACCAACTGCCAAACAGGAAAGCACTCATTACTCGTTTAAAAGCATCCTTTGTGCAAATGACTACAGTACAGCATGATGAATTAAAAAAAAAAAAACGCAAAAAAACCCCACGCAGGCAACATGACCGGAGTCCATCTATCCAGCACAGTGCAAACAGCAGGCAGACAATGCTGTCTCCTTTATCTGCTTTCTCAAACTGACCTTGTTGATTATGAAGCCCTGTACCATATTTATAAAAACAAAGCACAGGGCCAGACAGCTGACTTGCACTAGAATGTCAGCAAAACCCTGCTTTTACTTTGCCTGCAAGGCTTTTATTGCTGACATGAAATTTGAGTCTTATGAACAAGATATTTGAAAAGCTTGTTCAAGGAGAGGTGCACCAATTAATATTTGTTAATATGGGCAGTTACAGCACCAGACTAGAGCTCCATGAGTTTCCTTTACCATGTGCCTTACAATTAGAGGATATGAATTACTTGCACTCTGCACTGGCAACAGAAAAAAATACTGTCCTTCTCTAGTGCACAGAGTTTAGCTGGCCATTTAATCCAATTGCTCTCTTTAACAGGGAAACAACTGAGGTGGGCCAAGTCCCAGTTTAAAGGCTTTCAGATCAGTTAACCTTAAAACATGGAATTGAACATATGGGAGAGGTAAACCAGCACCGTTCTCTGAAGGTGTCAGTGAAGACAGGCCTGAAGTGAAGTTTGTTCATGTAACTCAATTGCCCTTTTGAAGAGCCTTGGACAAACCCTCTGGCAATTGACTATCAAGAAACTCGGTGATCATGGGATCTGCAAGAAACTGTGCTGTCGTCCCCTGGAAACTGCAGAACAGGGAGACAAACCGGATCAACAGTTCTGAACACGACAAATTATTAACATGCGAGTGGGGATCAAAATCACGTCAAAAATTAAAGGCGTTTAATGCATTCATCCAGTTTCCGAAAAAAGAGTTTAAAAGTAGGATGACAGAATTTGCAGATGGCACATTTCTGGGTTAAGAAAAGATAAGACTGGGAACAAAAAAAAAAGTCTGCGCACAAGTGGACACTACACTACATTTTGTTTTGATGAAAATGGCCATTTGTACAACGTTAAAACATGAGGGGGTTCTAAACTTGTACAATATTTCAAGATAAAGGCCTAGCACTGTAAAAACTGTATGAAATCATCAAGAATGATAATAAATAGAAAGATGCAACATAAGAAGGAAGTGGCAACAGTGCTTTAATTATTCTTACTTAAGTCAAAGGCTCACTGTTCAATGAAAAATGGTATATAGTTTTGGTTTCTTTGCCTTTAAAAGCTAAGCAAACACTTAAAAGATTCAGAGATCTGCAAACACAACTGAAGAAACACAAAGACATCTGATTGAGTAATTGGTAAAAACTGTATTATTGATAAAACAAACACCATGCTTCCTGGAAGTCACACTTGACAGAAAGGTTTCAAAATTATGCTACTAGTATTTAGAAATGAATAAGTGTTTTTTACTACTGGTAGTTTGCTCCTTCACACAGTCAAGTTAATTGAAATCCCAATTACAAAGTATTTATGAAGCCAAGAAAAAAGTGGAACTCAGAGTAAAATTAAGCATTTATATGTACAGAAGCTTACTGACATTGGAAAATATAAATGACATAAATGGACATTAAACATTAGCTCTTATTCTTAAAAGTATAGCAAGTTTCATATATTTGTCACGTGACATCTAAGATCAAAAGTGGAAGAAAAAAAGGGGAATTTTCTGAAATGCAGGATACTAACTTCAAAAAAGGCCCAACAATTATTCTTACCTAATGATTCTATTCAATGTTTACCTCCACGATGAAAGCAACACACATAAACTTCATTATTAGTCAAAAAGGAAACAGGCTTAGCTCAAAATAAAAAAAGACGAGCTGGAAAATTAGGATTAGCAAAACTGAAGGCCAGAAAATAAGAACTGAATCATACAAGCCTGATGCCTATACAAAGCACTGGAGCAGTGCATTTTAAATCAATCTGTTCATTCTAGGCAACATGTATATTGGGACAATTATTTGTTTTCTTTTCTCCAATGTTTAGTCACCATAAAAACCATCGACATGAAAACAGCTTGTGCTTTACGGTCTTAATGAAGCTCATAAAAAATTAATAGAATGCGAAGAAGGAAACATGATGATGCACAGAGATTATATGGCCAAAAGACGAGAGGTATGTGCAGGTCTCGATAACATGCTTAGTTTATGTCTGCATCTGAGGCAGCATTTGAAACCTAAAGGTTGAATTATTAAATGCATATCAGGAGTCATTAGCTATCATGTCAAAACTAAAATACAAATGAATTGCAGAGAATTTATTCAATAGTTCCTCTTTGATGGAGAATGGAAGAAACAACTACAAGACAATGAACTCCCCTGGTGAAGTCCTGTGTGTGCTCAGAAGAATTGTAAAACCGACACCAACTACTGCAAGGATAGGATTTTATCTGTTAAAAATTCCAACTACTTTTCTAGGGCCATAGATGTTGACATTGCCCTCTCCATCACAAAACAAGCCTTTGCTTTCTGGGAAGAGTAAAAGTTACAGACCTCTGAGTCAGGCCTTCAGCCCCACTCCGCATCCCCAGTCCCACAGACTTACGCTTCCTATAGCGGGCAATAGAACTTGAGGGGACCACAGCAGCTCATCAAGGAGGACATGCTCGTGCTTCATCCCAGAAAGCCAAGTGGGTTATACAGGAGAGAATCCCATTGTAAATTCACTCTAGAATTTTGCCAGTTCACCTGGGATTTCCTTACCTTCCCCCACCAAACTTACATAGGACTGCTCTTTCAAAACTGTGTTGAATTGGGCCAGTAGCACTATTTGCTGTCTTCCTAGGAACAGATGCTGAGGTTTGCTAAGGCTAAACTGGCTTCCAATGTCTTTATTTGTGATACACTATTTCCTCCTAATACCTTAAGAAGTGTAAATACACAGGCAACAGCAACAAATCAGGTTAGAATCTGTGTTGGAGAATGTAGTTCAGAACTGCGTTTGATTCATAAATCCTTAGCTTATGATATCAATGTGGGAATCAAACTCTGATAAGCAACTCTAAAAAAGGTTTATTTAAGGTTCTTCATTTATCCTCCTTAATCTTAAGACTGCCTATTCTAAAAGACATTATGGGAACAGAAAACTATTGTGAACTAATGCTCACTAACACCAAAGGCTGGGGAAGAAATCAGGTGCAAGTAACAAATAATGAGAATCCCATTCATGTTTAAGAACTGTGTTTGTTCATAACTAGATGTGGTAAACTGCTGACAAGGAAAAGGAAGAAGATGATCAGACATAATAGTAGGCACTGTTTTCAAAGATGCTCTTCTCTAGCCTCCAGAATTCAGGATAAAAATCAAAGAACTCCTCCCTGATAGGAGAAACTACATCTCTCCACTGCATACACAAAGGGAGATGTCCTACCCGTTCCAATCTACTGACACACTCCTGGTATCTTTTTGAACAAAATCTGTGTAACTCAACAATATATCATATATCATGCAACTGCTTTTGGATTTCTTGCTATAAAGTAGCTGTCTACATGATTACACTTCCAGCTGCCGTTTCTTTGTAATTTAATGCTAATTCCTTCATGTTTATATTTGAAGCTTTTAATAGTATTGTTTTCTAAGGCATTTCAAAAAAGTATTTACCTCAATGAGTCTGTACTGGTGAAATTAAATTAAACAAAACAAAAACTGTTGCATGAGCCTCTCTGCTGTTGAGACTGACTAGGCCCCTCTACAAACCTAATCTGCAACACTCCTGAATCGTGTTAGTAAGCAAGAGACAAGTTGCTAAGCTCAAAACGGATGTAATTACAAACACTAATGAGTCATAAGCTGACAGATAGACACTAAAATTATAAGTTGATTAAAGATACCCTTCAATTGACAGGGACAGTGCAAGGAATTGTACAGCAGGTACTAATTCCGTTCTACTATAAACTGGTTAAGACTACCGGTGTCAAGATCAATCATTTGAGTCTTGTTCCAAGTCATTCCTCTGCTTATGCCATTTTGCTATTCACATCTGTCCTAACTATTATACACCTATTTTATTTAAAGAAAAAGAACATATGGCACTAGAGATACTGAGATAGCAAATGAAGACTAATGGGTACAACTGTCATGCAGGAAAGTCAGGCAGGTACATTCACCCATCTGCCCGTGTACAAACAGTGACCATAACATTAGCCAGCCCCTTCCATGAGCAAGAGAGAAATCTTGAAAACCTGTTCTTGAGACAGAATTTTGATATCACTTTATACATCAGTTCTTCATAGGTTTTGTTAGCTGAACTTTCCAAAGTAAGTCATAAACACTCTTGTCAAGTATAAGCTTGTAAAGCAAAAAGCACATCTGAACTTCAATATTGTTATTAGACACTTTATTTTCCCCTCACTCATACCTAGTATCTTCTTTAACTTAAGGAGTTCTTCTCCACCCTGACTAACATCAGATTCTGGTGTGTTGTCTCCCATGGTTTGTGTATTGGATTTTGTTATTCCTGTGTTCAGGAACTTCTGCTATCCTGCTTGTTTTGGATGTCATAATTCAGGTGTCTTTATTCTGAAATCGGATTACTAACAGCACCTTTAGTTATGCAACCCAAAGAGAGCACACATCATCTTTCCTGTTGATATACAGAATCTTTCTGCAGGGGGAAAATCCACTATCTTTGGAGGGGGTGAGTATGGAGAGTCATGTCAGTAAGGCAGTGTGCAGGGACCAGGACTGCAGCACTGGTTACTTCCACACACAGGTCCCAATCCTGAGTGTATTTCACTCAAGCTGAGCTTTTTTTAGGCTTGCAGCTGTTATGGTTTTGCCTGAACTTACATTCTCCCACTTTTTTTGTTCCAGTGAAAATAGAAACTTTTAACAGTCATTAATAAAAATTATAGAATTCAGTTTGTGATAACCAGCTGAATTCTACAATTACTAAAACCAAATCAAATTACTGATTTGTTTTTAATCTACTTTGTCATTTCAATTAACCAGCATGCAGATGAAAACACAATTCATTTTCAAATGGAAAGACTACCTACAGCAATATAACCAAAGTAAGCTGCGTTGTGGCCACCTGCCTGCATGCTCCCAGTGCACAGGAACAGGTCAGAACTGGCATATGAGTTACACTTCTGAGGTTCAGCACATGCTTCCCCAGATAGGGAAACACACTGCTCTGCAAACAGGCTCCACATGGGGACCAATTTTAGCTCCACCTTGGGTAACAGTTCACTTAACTGCAGCATCAACAGTCAATTACTGCTGGATTAACAAGATATTTAGATAGGCTAAACATGATATCCCAGACAAGCAATTATCAAATGGTAGAAATAATTTTCACACTTAAATTGCCAAAATATAGAGAGATGTCTCATGTTATTGTCATTTGATCCAAATAATGGTTTATTTGTCAAAACCTGAAAGATAAGGGGAAAAAGAAGAAACGATCACATTTTTACAGAAGCAAATCACACTGGAAAAAGAAGACCAGAAGCAATATTTATCTTTGAACAGATCTTTCAAACGCAGTTAAAGACCATTTGGCTGGAAAAACTGGAGCACATCAATTTTGGTGTAAAAGGCATAACTGCATTTTAATTCATTTACAAAAAGCTTACAGATGTGGTTTAGACAGGAGTTGCTCAAGTTGCAAATATGCCTTGCTCTGGCAAGTCCCAGTTTCTTTCCAAAGGGTAGGTCACTGCATGGAAGGCCAAAATAAACCCCCTAAAACAAGCAGCCTTGGGAATACATGAAAAACCCTTTTCACTCAGAGCTAGAATTGAGTATTTTTGTACTGAAACCAGGCTAAACTGCTTCTTCAGAAAATTATCAGAGGAAATATAGCTGAGATTGCTGAAAGAACAAGAGAGGTTGGGATGCATTTTGGACAACACTTTTGGGCAACTGCAAATTCAGTGAGTATGGAAGATGTTGCCATCAGTAAAGTCAAACCCACTTAAATTGAGCTCATAATTTCTTTGAACCTGAAACTCAAACTGAAACTCAGGGTCGGATCAAGTTCTTCTGGACTGAAACCTAAGAATTATGTACAGGTCTGCACCAGGCTGATTCTAAAAACCCCTCTCAGGGAGTAAAGCCTTATTTATGTATTTCCATAATGTGAGAAGACTCTCCTGAGTGAGTGAACAACATTTTGATGTAGTTCAACTGATTACCAGTCTTTAGAAGCCAGCCTTTTTTTCTCCCTACAGTATTTGTAGACTAGGCAGGTTTACTGTTATTCAGGGATGATTCATGACAAAGAAAAATGATGCTATGGGGAAGACGACTCTTTCAGAGTGAGTCAGGAGAGAGTCTTTGGAAACAAAATTCTTAGAATACACATCTTATCAAACCTTATAAGCTACCAATACATTTTCATGCTAACTACACTGACTAACTAAACACGCAATCCCAGTCGGAACGTGCAGTATGAGACAGCAACAGAGCATTATCCAGAACACAGCACTTAGTGAAAAGGTTGGAAGGTTCAGATGGCCACTGAGAGATTTAGTTACTTCCAGGAGTATGGTTCTTGCTTCTCCTACTTCTTGCAACCATTTCAATAGATATTCTGCCAGCACAACCATCCTCAAAAAGTTTGATATGTGTGCCTATTGGTAAATGGTTTGTATCAGCAAAGAAAAGTGATCTTATTAGTTCATAGCCTATGTTGATTCCTTGAGTGAAACAAGCAGCATCAGCAAAACACCACTTTTATTGTATAACAATACCTATTCTAGCATTTTTGCCTGTCTTGAGAGTTGTAAATAAGCACAGTCCTTAACAGCATTTCCATGTTCACATATTTTATGTGCAGATCTCACTCCAGGTGATCTTATCCTCACTCCACAAAACTCAGTATCGTTGTAGCTCAATGTCTTTCTTCTAGGTTTCAAAGAAATCTCTGAAATCAAGTAACAATCTCCCAAAAGATGCATGCCTTTCACATCATGTAAAAATGAAATTCAGTGAAGAGCAGATAAATTTTCAGAGCTCAGACTATGATAAGGGATGCACATGCAGTTGTATGGAAAAATGTGCAGGAGTGATACAAGGTAGGCAGAAGTTATGAGTCCAACAGCTAATTTATAGCAGTCAAAGTTTAACTTGAATTTAAAATGTTAAATTACCCACTAATTGTTGGTGTGGTGACCTTTTCTTCCCTTTTCTCTTTTTCCTCTTTTCTCTGCTTATTTACAGCATGTTAAACCAGAACACAGGTCTATTCTATTCCCTACACAGGTGGACCTATCTTCCTGCTTTTAAGAGAGAAATTAATATCACTGGAGGAAATCTGCTTATGGATTGACTCACTGCTTGAGTCAATACTTGTACATGTAGATATTACTACTCATGCAGTATGTAACACAACCTTCAATCTCTAGTGTAATTAAGAAGAACAAAGAGAGTTAAGGACAGACCAGAAATATCTTAATCATCAATGAAAACTGCAGGAGAAACTTCTGGAGAGAGCTACTTAAATATTTTTTTTCCCCATAGGATCCCTTGATTCTTGCAAAACTGATCTCAAAACAGATTAGGAAAACAATGAAAATACATATGGGAAAACTCAACTGTAGACTCCAGTTTTAGATGGTGACAACTGGTAACATTTCTTTAAAATGCTTCAGTCTGTTAACAATCCAAAGTCCTCTGAAGAAGACTTTGAAAAATTTGCCAAATTCTGTGTGTGAAACAGTACAACAGCTTGAAATGGCATTAATTAGAAGGGTGGTTCATGGTGGTTCCACTGATAGAAAACTGAAAGCCACAATAAGCCTTCAGTTTAAGGTAACAAGCACTATTTAAAGTGAGATTTTTTAAAAAATTATCAGCTGTTTGACATGCTTTGTGAAGATCAACAAATACAGAGGCATTTCAGTGTAAAGACAATGAATAATAAATATTACTTTCACACTAAGACATGAACTTCCATATTGCAGTCAGACAGACGTTTTGACAGTCAAGAGTACTGCACAAAAACAGGCACAGAAGCAAAATGTTAGGGGAAATGCCATTATGTATTAAACACAGAGTTGAAAGTAGGCAGAACTGAACTGCAGAGGGAATACTCAGACTACTACTTAGGACTCCACTTAAACAAGAAATGTTTAACTTTCATACAGTATTATTTTATGATCAGCCTCTGTGTCATTCACATAAATTTCCTCATTTCAATCTGCTTTGGGTCACCCTGATGCCTTTTGCCATTTTCTACATCCTTAGAACTGATGAAACAGCTGGAAAACCAAATGCATATTTCAACTAAAGTGTCCGTCACCCGTTATTCTGGATGACTTGGGGAAACTGAGTGCACACATGGGCTAGGCACATGTCTCTGGCTACAGGAGATATTCAGTCAAGAAGTAGGATACTCAAAGAAAACAAAATGGTAACAGAAACCATTGCAACTGGGAATCAAGACTGAGAATTAAATAACCTAAACAGTGACAGAGGTCCCATTTTTCAGTGCATCAGTTTTGCTTGACTTGACACTAAGAAGAACACAGCAGACAATCAAGACTGATGAATCTGGCCACTATGGAAAGCTGCTTGTCTGACTGCATAAACTGCTTTTTCCTTGCTGTTTACTAAAAACATAATAAAAAATAGGTATCTGATGTCTTTGTGATCCAGCTAAATAAAGAACAGTAAATACTGAGAGGAGACAATCATTGCTCCTCATTTTTTTCACATCATTATCATGCCTTTGCCATGACAGTAGAAATAGCAGCAGTTAAGGTACTTCCTCTTAGAACAGGTAGCTATGCAATCCTTAAAACATCAATTTCCCAGGAGCCAAAAAGAATCCCAAATTTTCACCAACAGTCAGCTTCTGCCTGAGAAGGGTCCTTCTCCTCTCCCTCCACTAAGGAATTAATTCTAATCTACTTTGCACTCTTCCAAAATGCTGTGGACAATTTTATTCAAAAAGAGAACTGTCATTGACATGTCTGCCACTCATATCTCAAGACAAGCACAGAAAAAATATCTGTCTTGCTACCATAAGCTCATAATTTTTGCATCTGCTAGCAACAACTAAGGAGATCATTCACTGGACTGTCATAAAGTAAAAATATTAGCTGTCAATATATTCAAGCTCTTGGATCAGAAGAGACAGCCCATCTCATGACTCTCTCCAGGGCTGCCTGATGACTGGCTTCATTCCTAGATCTCCATTTCTCCTGCTTAGTGCAGTGGAGTCCAGGGAGGTTCTTGAGATTTTTATTTTTTTTTTAAAAAAAAAGGGGAAAAAAAAAGAAAAAAAAAAGAGAAGTATACCTGTATCTGTAGGAGGGTCAAGATTTTGGAGCATTCCAGCTCAGGATCTAGTGTGCAGTGCAGTTACTCTAAAAAATGTAATGGGAGTTACTTTTTGAGGAGGATAGGTGTTTGTCTATCTGTCCTCCTTACTCAAGAGGCCAATCTATTCCAGCATCTATTCCAATTAATGTCACCTCAGACAACCTCAGACAAACTACTGCTTTTTAAATAATTCTATTTATAGGACTAATGCCTATGCACAGTTTAGCAGCAGGGACCACATTTTCTTTTACCTTGCTTGATTATGCTATATGAGAAGAATGAAGACACAAAAAGAAAAAATCTCTGTAATAAAAGGGTTTTTCCGTGCAAATGAAATGGCTGCTGTGTGTTTCCCTTTATCACTTATGTATAAAGTCTCATACAAGACATCATTTTATTTGCTTTATTTTGGAATAGCATTTTATTGGCTTTATTCTCTTTCCTCACCTTGTATCACCCTGCTGGTGCTAAGAAACTGAGTCAGCATGGCACTACTTCAGAAGCCAAAGTTGGCTCATCCTTTAAAAAAAAAACATTTAAAAAGCATTTTAAAAGTGTAGTAACTTGAAGCAAACTGCTCAGATACAACCACCTCACAAAGACAGGAAACTGCTCTGAAGTAGGACTTAGGAATCAGGCTCAGATAAGGTGACTTGCCAAACTTGGCTAAAGGCTGCACGTGACATGGTCAAATTGCCTCCTCTACCGCACGTTTCAGTTTCTATTGGACATGACATATGTAATATCTCTGTGTTAATTAACTCACAGTGTTAATGACCACCAATGACTGTGTTTTAATCACAGGGAGAACCAATAAGATGCTACAAAATTACTTTCAGCATTTCCACAGTTAACTGAAAGCTAACTAACAGATGGTAAACCATCTCAAAATCTAGAACTATCCTCTGCACAAAGCTGTAGTAACTGCACTGTTCCTGTCCTTCCCACACTCACTCTGCAGAGGACGTTCATTTCCAGAGGTTCAGCACCTTCTGTGTGCACTTTTTTGAGTCCAACCTCCCCAAATCATGCCTGACATTCCCTCCTGACTTGTATCAGCCCTCAGTGCACAATCACTGACTAATGCACACAATGAAGCATCCTTATTCCCTTACTTAAGGGAACAAGTTCCCACAGAAATACCTGCAGACTTTAATCTACAAGTGCAAGAGAGTGAAAAAAAAAGAAAAAAAAGAAAAAAAAAAAAGGTATCTGGGACAGAACTGAGGAGAGTCCTCATAAAGATGCCAAGGAAACTAATTTTTCTCCCCTCGCCCTCCCCCAGTTTTAGAAGTATTAATAGAATGTAAAAACAAAACAGGCAAGTAAAAACACTTCAACCAGGTCAAATGTGTGTTCAAGCAGAGGTAAGAAACCACTTAAAGCTCTCACAGGATTATAAACCCCTTTGACAGGTCTGATAATTTTAAAGGCCTAATTCCATTACAGTATCTGGCAGCCTGCAAGGGCACATTTTACTAACCATAGGCCACCAGGTCATGATAGATGTTGACAGAAAACACTAAAGGTTAAGTAGATGTAAGACCATAAAACATTTCAAGCTGTACACTGCCAACAATGTTAACTAGCAACCATGGAGCTGTTTGAGATGGGAAAAAAATAGTTGTCTTGCCCCCAGGTTGTCTTGCAGTCCTAGGGAGCTGCAGCAGAATCAGGTGGCCAGGATGGCCAGCACCAGGCGTACTCGCATGACATCAAAGTCCTTTGGGCTGTGTCAACCCCCAAAGTTCCTATCTTACTTTAAACTCAAAGTGCAAGATCGGATTAATTAAGGTTAAGAAAACACAACCACACAACCGATTTCATCAGTCCTCTTCATCTGGGAAGCACGGTCAGCAGCTGCACAGCCGGCAGCAGCAGCGGTGCCACGGAGGAGCAGCAGGGCCGGGGACATCCTGGTAGCTCAGGTCAGGCAACCTGCAAGTGCCTGTGTGTAACAGTGTAGCACTCAGACTTTGAAAAGCAGCACTCAAGTTCTCACCGGTATGAAGATCCAAGCCAACAAAAGACTGAGACTGGATGTGGCACTTAGTGCCATAGTCTAGTAACCGCGGTGGTAGCAGATCAGGGGTTGGACTTGATCTCAGAGGTCCTTTCCAACCTGGCTGATTCTATGAAAACAATTTAGTAAGACCCAGTAATTTTGCCTTAAATCCCCCATAAAACCTATTCAGGCACACCAATGTATCACTCACTTCAACTCCACCTAAGAGTATTTATGCAATACATATATGCAGCTGAAACTCCAATATGTAATTTGGATTGCTTACTCCTGAAAGGTGTGTAGATACAATGACAACGGCCATAATTACCTTATTTCAGCCATTAAATATGAAACCTAATATCTGACATTCCAAACTAATGGAAAGGAAGGTATGGCATAGATTATTGCCTCTGTGCACGGAAAAGGCTTGAAAGCTGCTCTCTTCTGCACACTCTCTTTCTACAAGGCTCTATGAGAACATTCACAAATAAAGCTTCTGGTTTTTATTTTCTCTGTGTAAAAGAGCTCCTCTGAGTGACATCTATATAGACAATAAATTGGCAATACCAAAAACAATTAAATTAAAAGCTGTTCAATATGTAAGGGGGTGGGAGCTGACTACTGACCAAATCTGACATACAAATAGCTTGCTAATTTGTCAGCAAGCCAAAATAAATGGAATGGGCTGGCTACACGTGCAGGTAAATGCCTCAGAAATAGACATCAATAAATCATTTAGCTCTCTATAACATTTCAGATTACAGTCGCTTAACAAGAAGGACATTTTTGCCTTTGCAACATGATTCATGTGAGCCATTTAAAGTCAATACCTAAGATGGGATTTTAAAACTTCCTTCTGATTTCTTAAAACCTACTCTTAAATTTAGCAGAAATTATAAACTGTATCCTCTGTTCTGCTTATTGCAAAATACAAAATCCAAGATTATGGGGTATTACATACTAATGATCAACTAAGTCTCCAAACTCCCAAAATCTCTCTATGAGAGAATAATCACCCCTGACATTTTTTGTAGATACAGAGACAAAGAGGAGGTTTGCTGAATGTCAGGCAAGCCAGATAGCCAGCATCCTGACCTTACTAGATGTGTCAACATAGAAGGATGGGTCATCATGTATTAAATGTGTCCCTTAGAAGTAAAAATCACTTGGTCCTCATAATTTTCCATCTCAAATAGTTCTTTAAGAAGCCGTGACTAGCTGCTCTGTCAGCTCAAACACCATCTGTGGGGCTGTATTTCTATGAAAATGATACAAGGTGTCACAAACAGTAACAGTCAGAAGCTTAACTGCATGTTCAAAAGAAGGTCAGACATATTATAACCAGAAACACAAAATACACAAGGACCATCTATGCTTCTGTTTTGCAAAGAGCTTGGAAGTATATTCACAAGATGTAAAGTCATTTAGTAAAAGACTAAAATATTTCGTTACTAGTGGACTAAAAACAATATAAACTTACACGAATGTTTTTGTTTTTAACTTGATTCTAATGCAGCTTTTGTCTAATGACGCATACTTCTTGACAGCCACAAATTATTTCAAGGACCTTCCAGGTAAATCAGCCAATTAAGGAATTACAGTATTTCTACCTCAAGGAATAATTAGAAAACATATATAGCCATTTGGAAAGCTGACTGGAACAGAACAATTTAACAGTACTTGTCTACGTGCAAGATGACGACAGGGCTCATAAGTTTCTTCCAGACTAACCTCTCAGTTGCCCTATCGCTAAAAAACCCAGTAGGGATGCATATGGATGCAGAGGTGTGTAGGAACATGAGGAACTGGTGGTTATTTCCAAAAATATGCAATTTTATTACACCTAGCATAGGAGGAGTTTTTACACACTTACAACCTAACATGACAGCCAGGCACACTGCCAAACATGCATCATAAATCTGAGCTAACAGCCAAATCAGGACAGAACCCCAGTTACAGCACCGCAGTTCACTAAGGTGCCACCAAACTTACCAAAAAACACAAAGGGTGTGACACAACTCTGTGGCATATCTGTCTGAGCAGGAAATCTGGAGTTAAAACTATTGACAGCAACAAAATGAAAATGCTGAGAAGTATCCATAGCAGACCCCGTTAACAGAACCAGGGAGACCTACAAGCTGCTCAAGGCAGTCAAATAACAGCCTGTGATCAATAGAAGCAAATAGTGCTGGCAGATCAAGCAGGATCAAGACTACATAAGCCACTGCAATCTGTATGAATAAGTAAATCATGACAGGCTCCTCTGAAAGCTGTGCTGTTAGGCTGATGCTTGAAAACCTCAACTTTCTAAAACAGTTGGATAGTGTCAGTAGATAAGACAGTAAAAGTACTGTTAACACCCTTCTTTGAAGTCTGGCCTAGAATATGGATAAGTAAGTGGCACTAAGTGACAAAAAAACCCCCAACCAGTATTTTTTCTTTTCCTACTACATCCTAATGCAGAAATAAGGTTGTTACTAAAATGTTAAATAGATTAAACCTCAAAAGCAAACACTAGGTCAGTAAAACTGGTTAGCAGAACTAACTGAGAACCAAAGAGAGTCCGGTGACAATCTCCTGTTAGCTCTCTCTGTTACTATCTTGACTAAGAAAAGGTAGTCAAGGAGTGATTTTTACGAGCATCCCAGTTCTTCCCATCTGCCCTAGTTCTGTTTCTGCTGAAGCTCTACTCACTTCATTTGTAACTAAGTTAGGTCAGAATGATTTTGAAACTCCAGTACAAATAGTTTTAATGATAAGCACATGAAAGAATGAACCTATCCAGGTACTACAACATTATACTCAAATAGCATTCTAATGAGCTTGTATTAACCAACAGTTGTGGGATTTTGTCTGCTTCCAGGATGTCAACTCAGAGTCCAGCTTGTCTACCTCCTGAAGTGTAAGGGATTTAAGAGATACAAAGGGCACTGAGGAGGTACAAAGATCACCAACTACTAACAACAAAATTCAGTTTGAGGATTAGAAGTTTATAAACAAATACTAACAGTTATTCATCAAACTGGTGAGAGCTGTACTTCAGTTATAATAAACAACAAGAATTAGCAGTTTATCTGGGTGTCAGAACATTTTATTGATATTAATAAAAACAACTGAGAACAAAATTAATTTTTTTTTTCTGAAACAGGTAAAACTGTCATTGGTTGCACTGGATTACTGTCAATAGAATGAATATTGAATATTCTCATACTGCCTTGTAGAAAGAGAGTATGCAGAAGAGAACAGCCTTCAACAAGTTAAGACTCAGGATTAGTAACACACTCCAGAGAATGCAAGATATTTGAGAATGATCCAGGTCAAGAACTGGAAAAATGTATAATATTTATTATAGGCAGGCTGAGTGGTAGCCTTCCACACTGCTGAAGTCATTACTGTCCCAATGTCAGCCATCTTATTTTGGAACTATACCTTATCTTGATTTTAAGGAGAAAATTCTTCAAGTAACTTATAATTAAAAATAGAAATAAAAAAACTAGGAGTTTCTCGGTTTCTCTTGTTTTCTTGCTGAATTCTCAGTGAAAGAGCCTACATATGTGCCAGACTGGCTGGCTGCTTCCTCACTGATGATGAATGGATGCGCACTCTTCACCATGCCTTGAAAGCTATTACTGCTTTATTGTGCATTGGTGTACCTCTGATAATTACTGAAACATCCATTTCATTTGAAGGCTAGCTCATCCTTTTACATGCTGGTTTAAAAGGCTTTATTCAGTAAATTCAAATTGTTCTGATCTTGAAGAAGTTGATTTTTAGTTACTTCTTGAACAACTGTTTTATATACCTAAACATTGTTTCGTTACAGCATTTTAGAAGCAGGTGTACGGGGTGGAATTTTGATTCTTATCATGCTGTTAAAAGAGCCAAGCAATATTAATACATTCTTTCCAGTGTGTTAACTTTTAGCTATTATAAGGATTTGTTTGTTTCGGTTATTCCAAAGAAAACATCAATAATACTACACTACAGTGAAACAGATGCCATGCCTAGTGTCTTCTCATAGAATTTTCTGGTTTCTTCTGCAAAGGCAGTAGTACAATGAAAACTGCCACAGCAAACTCAAGGAAATTTGGAGGACAGGCAGTGGGGTCCTTTGGTACATTTAAAACCCTCAGGATATGTCTATGCTGCACCACCACGTGTTGAATCCTGCAAGGTATCAGAGGTAGTAAACCATCCTCTCAGCCTGCACAGCTAATCCACATGCCCAGCTGGGCTTCTGAGACTTTGACTAGATCACCCAGCTCTAGTTGGATAGCTCTGAACTACAATGCAGTAACAGCTAAATAACGCTGGGAGGAAGCCACTTCTCCCCACCTTTAATTTTTCCTTGAGCAAAAGCCTTGCTCTCCCAGCTGCTTACAAGCAGTTTCACAGCAGTTTGTTAAAAGCAGCTTCTTCTGCTTGTTCCACCCAAGAGAAAACAGAAGTTCCCCTTGCCAGAGCAGCCTCAGAGGAAGGTATTTCCTGTGGCAGTCTGTTCTCAAAAAGAGAGGAACAAAACCAGAGGGCATCTTCACTGAGATCTCTGAAACATCATTTTAACAATGTTCCACATAATAAGGTTTTGAGTTTATTTGTTTTCCCTTGGTAAGCTTCTTCCCTGATTAGCTCTTCTGCTGTTTTTTAATATAATGTACAGTCTACTCTTTTGCAGTGAGAGGAAAAAAAAAGTTACATTAGTAAAATCCCACAGAGTGACAGTTTCCTGTTGGCTGCACTCTAGTAAGATTTTTGGTTGCTGTTGATCAGCAATATCCCTTTTGCTGGTATAATGGTCATGAGAAAGCAGTCTCTCATTGTCACAGTCCCAGTGACAACTGAGTATAATGTGGGAACTTCTGTGTCCTCAGCTTACCTTGTGACACAGAAAAACACTCTTCTCTTGTCTTAGTTACACATCTTGTAATTGGGGGGGGGGGGGGGGGGGGGGGTGGGGGCATTGGATTCAGAGATTCTCTTAAAATAATTGCTATACTAAGTCTTACAGCAACAGAAGGCCTGTTTTGCCAGACTATTCTCTGTGAACTATCTCACCATAACTAATACAGTACCTGTTACAACAACAACAAATTGTTAACTGAGCCCAAAGTATCCTCTATTATTCTCTCATTGTTTATTTACATGCTCTGCTTCTTTGCTTTGTAACCAATAGCTGTCCGCTGTCTACTGCACGGGGACAAGCTTTCTCGGGTGTTCCTGGAACTTTCATCCAGCCTAAGGGCCCAAAGACTGAATGCTACTTTCAGCACAAGTAATATCAACGGAGTGCATGTGTTTCACTGAAATATGAAGAGAGCAACATTTCTGCCAGGGTCACAGAGACACTGACACAGATTTGACACTTGTGCCCATTGTACTGCAATCTACACAAGATTAAAGGCTTACGACTAAGTTTCAAACCTCTCTTGTGACCAGTATTTTCAATTGCTAACATGAAACTCTACCTGGCCCATTCTGATGAATTCTTTAGTAGCAAATTTTCACTGCATTTTCAGGCATATTTCCCCAGAGATCTTCTGATGGCTCCTCTAGAAAGGGGTAAAAATGGGATGGGTGGGAATCAAATTAATATTAAGTATTTTTTTAATCGAACTTTAACCATAAATTCAAAATTGAGCCTTTGGTAGCATTCTTCTGTTCACTGACACTGAACTGTTACTGAGTTCTTCTGAAATACATTTACATAAAACCAAACTTTTGTTCACAAGTTCTATTGCATTCATTTAGCTGCCATCTCAGTTTAAGTGCTAAGCAAAAAGAGGAACAAAATCCTGCTAAGCAGATTGGTGACAGCATGGAGGAAACATGCTTTTGCTCAAGAGAAGCTTTTACTTTTATGCATGATTAGATGCTGATAATTACTTTCTTATCATTCTACCTGTAATAAACTTCTAACTTGAGGAAAAAATACAGGAAATATTAGAGCAATTTTAGTTGAACTTTAATTTTATGTACTTCCATTTCCCTGTAGTGTTTCAGCCATGCTAATTGCTCCTCTTAGGTCACCCTAGCCTAATGACCTGATTAGCTTAAACTGACTGAGACACAACTTCTTGAAAGAAACTGTCTCCACAGTAACTTTTCTCTCCAAAATCTACAGATTTGCAGAACACACAGTCTTCTGCCAAGGTAAGTTGTCGTCATAAATGTGGGTTCAAATTGAGCAGTTCACTCCTGAGATGTCTACAGAGAGCATTTATTTTATCAAAAGTTGACAGATAGTAAGCAGTTTTCAATCGCATCTTAAAATGAGCTCACCCGAACTCAGGGCAAGCAGTTGATATGATTGAAGTCAACACTTGTTTTGACAGTGGCTTCAGTGGACCCGGAATCACTGACGCTACTTTAGGCAAAGTCTATTTCACCTTACACAGCGATTTTACTGATTGAAGAGCTGTTATCTACAATAGCAAGTCTCTTCCCCCAACAGTCTGTGCTGTCAATGTCTGATTTAACAACACTGAAGCTGTATAAATCCCTTGCATTTTGTTTTTCGTGTACATTGATATATGCTATTTTATTTAGTTTTAAGACATTATCTGCATTAATGCAACTAACTAAACTAAATAATAAACCAACTTCCCAAATTCCAGTCTGACATCACTAGTTTGAAACTTCCTGACAACTCCAGAAATCATATGCAAATTATCTTTTTAGTTTTTACACAGGAAAAG
The DNA here is from genome assembly GCA_013396775.1 of Cephalopterus ornatus. Classification (NCBI taxonomy): domain Eukaryota; kingdom Metazoa; phylum Chordata; class Aves; order Passeriformes; family Cotingidae; genus Cephalopterus; species Cephalopterus ornatus. The sequence goes on from VZRE01006634.1 coordinate 576,476, forward strand.
AAATAAACAAGACACTTGTTACTGCTCAACACAAGGGGCAAAAAACTTATCAGCTGGAATACCTGAGACTGCCATTGATACCAATACTTCTTTGAGATCTTCTCTGAAAACACTTGCCACAGATGTGAGTTCTGCAGGGCAAGGTCTTTCTATAAAGATAGCAAAAATGAAATGGTGGCAGCAGTATTGTCATTGCTGTTTGCAGAACAGCTTGTCACGTTCTGACAGTGCCAGACAGGCTAAAGTTGGAGGAAAGGCCCCTGATAATTGCTGTTGCCTTTTGGTTATACGACTGCAGATACAGTAAGCAAGATTCTTGCCGGATTCGAACGGTTCACCCCCCGAAATGAGGGCGCTTTACGCCCCGCTGGAGCGGCCAGCCGTGGGTCCGGGGCGGGCGGGCGCGGTGGCCCGGGCAGGGCGCGATGGCCCGGGCAGGACATGATGGCCCGGGCAGGACATGATGGCCCGGGCAGGGCGCAGCCCCGCTGCCATCGCTGCCATCCCCGCCGGCCGTACCCACAATGCACCCGCCCGCTCGCACCCCCGGCACACACACGGGCACACGCCGCGCTCGCCCCGGGGCCAACACACACCAACACGCGTCCCCGCTCACACACGCACGGCCCCCGCCCCCCGAAACCAACTTACCCCCGAGTTACATCCCATTCACAAGCCTGGGCTGCCTCTGCCGCCCCTCCTCTGCGCGCCTGCCTCTCCTGCTGCAGAGAGGCCACATACGTCTGCAAACACTTCTAGGCAGAAACCAGCCAGTGCAGAACAAAGACAGCCGGGGTTGCCTTCATCTCAGCGCAAGGCAGCCAGTAGCTATTTTCAAGCTTGTTCGCTCTCCCCCTCAGAGGGCACCCTGCTCTGTTTCTCCCTCTCTCTCTCCTCTCTTTGCCTGTCCAGCTACTGCACAACACACATCAATTATTCATTGCTTGTCTCCCGGTTTCCAGGCAAAACCAATCACAGATGGAGACTTGCTAATGGGCTCATGCCGTACTTGCCAACAGGCTATTTGTGCTCAAGCTACAACCCTCTAGAGACAATAAAGAGAATCAGGTTAAGCTTTAAAACTTCACACGTACGCGAACAGACCTAAAACGGCGACAGACATGTAAGCATCCCTATGACATTGCTCAGAAGTACGTCTTCGGCATACAGCATGGCAGAAGGCTGCTTTAAATCTTCCGAAAGGGTTTTAAGAAAATCAGACACTCAGAAAAATCTCACCTCAGCTGCATGTTAGTGATATTGATGGTTCTCTTTTCTGTCTCTACTGATCCATGTCTTGCTTTGCCATTACACCTCTCCCTCCTCTCATACTCGTGCACGCACACGCGCGCACACACACACACACACACACAGCCACAGCCACTTTGCCAGAAGGAAGAGAGAGAAACAGAGAGGAGGAAAAAAAAAACCACCCAGGCAGCTCACATTTCAAACTTGCAAGGAGGGGTGGTGCTTAAAACGCTAGGACAAAGCCTCTGTCTCTGGCACCCAGCCAAAATACTAAAATAAATCCCCTCGATCAATTAATTGGAAGCAACACTTGTTAGACCCCGCGTAACAAACCATTAAGGGCGCCGGGGCTGAAAAGTCTTCATATTCGGGAAATCTTATACCCTTGTTTCCCCCCTACCCTGTTTGCTGAATGCTGTTGACTAAATCCATCAAACTAGTCATGCTAATTAGCGTCCAGGACAGCCTCGGCGGTGGAGCACCGCCCGAGGCGGGCGGCCCCCGCGGTCCGGGAGTTTCCTTCCGGACCGGCCGCCGCCCCGCCCGGGGCAGGAGGTACCTGCGGGCCGGGCCCGGAGGGGCGGCGGTGGCCATGGCGGTGCCGGCGGCGGTGCCGAGGGTGCCCAGCGGCCGGCGCAGCGCTCCCCTCTCCGCCCGGGGCAAACTGAGGCAGTAGGGCGGAGGATGCTAGCTGGAACAGCTGTCACCTGCGGGACAGCCTCGCTCGGACTGTTTGCTCGGGGTGTGTTTAGGAGGTCAGGTCTTCACCTCTGCCGGCCGCCCACTGCTCCCAGCGCATCACCCGTTCCCACGCCACTGCCAGTTCAGCGCTGCCCATGGAAGAGTTTTAAACAAGTTTCACATGTCCAGCTGTGCCACAACGCAGCCTGTAGTGGTCAGCGTTTCAGCCGACAGTGTCAAAGGAAAAAAGAAAACAAACAAAAAACAAACCACCAAAAAAATCAGGAAGCTAATGTGACAATTCTTTGCTCCCTCTCAGAGGGAAAACTGGCAGTTTAAGTTGTGGCCAGCCGAGCACCAGCCTTTTCCTGCCAGCCTCCGCGGTGCAGAGCCACTTCCTTCTCCGCACAGCCTGCACAAAGGCACCTCCACCTCTTAAAGGCGCACCCAGCCCTCTCGCAGGGGAGCCAGCCGGCAGGTTCCAGCGAAAATCAAAACACAAACAAACAAAAAAGGACGACTTGAAAAAATAATGGCTCTCGAGCAAAATTCCTTTCAGTGAAAAAATGGCCTCAGCTTTCCTTGCCATGCTTACAGTCGCTTAACTGTGCTTTGCAATCACCTTAGCAGAGAGAGTCACTAACATGACAGATTGGAGCAGGAAACTATCACAGATATCAAAGAGCAGCTCTTCTCTGAAAAATGATTCCACAAAAAAGCACTGTCAGATTTCATGTTCGGGTTTTTTTCCCCAGGGAATCCACTACAAACAGGTAAGAGGGTATGTGTGCTTTCACCTAACATCCACTCCTGGCATAGGATCTCAAGGTCAGCCTGTCAGACAGGGTTATTCCTTTCTCTCCACAGCCAACAGACCAAGCAGGACTGCAAATCAAACCCTCCACAATATTTTGTGCAATCTCAGAGCTGCACAAGCGTGACCAAAGGAGCACTTCTGAACAACATGGCTGCTTCAGGTGGTTCAGGACTCAGTGCTGGGCCAGTGTCCATAGCAGACAGTCCATACAGCACAGGTGAGCCTTCAGCTAGGTCCTCATACATCCAGTTGGACCCATGGGGCTGCTAGAACAAACTCCTACACAAAATTTAGTTTCCATTGCAGTTGATCAGATTTGAGATTTACTCACACAAAAGAAAAGTACAAAACCTCATACAATTTTTTCACTGCCTTTCAGAGTGGACAGAAGCTTTAAGGAGGTGTGAATTATACAGCTAGCCTGGCAGAATAGATAATAGCAAGCACAGGTTTTAGAGGACTGTCAAAGCAATTGCAAGTATGTCGATAATCCAAAATAAGGACCAGATTCCGTACTAATGTAACTGCACTGAGTTCAGACGTGGTGGATGTGAATGAAATTATAATTGATTATAATGCTACATGAACTTGAGACAGACACAGAATGAACATTTCTGTGCTTGTTCCAGGTTTTACTTAATTTACAGAATTTTCACACTGTTCATAAGCTACCATGGTATTATTTCATATTTTGAAAAATAAAACACAAAGCAGCAACAAGAACGTATCAGGCAGTCGCGATGTCCCAGATATTGAGACTGGTTCCTTCCTCATATGAGCCTCAATGAAATTATTTCTGAGCGGTAAAAAGTAATTTTATTGTTTCTGTATAGAAAACATATACCCCAGTATTCTATGTTTTTCTAACTACCATCCTAAGTAGTACCTCTCTGCAATTAAATTGAAGTTTCTAGTGTAACAGTGTAAGTTTCTCTTTTAAGCTGCCTGTCTTTTCAGAGGAAGTGGTTTAGAGTAGACAAATCACTTATCTAAAAATTATGTACTTACTTCTCCTTTGACAAATCTTCAGCAGGTTTCTAATCCCACCCTGCCACTTGAAATATCACTTTCTGTGATGACATTTGAGTCACAGTTGTCAGAAGCATCAGGCTCTGTAGTTAAATGGATTAAATCACACTTCATAGCATGCAGTATTTTGAAGAAGGAGGGGTTTATCATTTGTAGAAATTAATCATAACAGTTTTTTCTCTAGGGCAAATTCCCAATCAGTTTTAAAGATTACTATGTTTAAGCCTCTCTGACAGCAGTATGTCAAATTACATCACAAGGAAGGTTATCTCAGGCAGTGATAACTATTAACAAGATTCACTGAAGACATATACTACTGGGAAAAGAGGTCCGTACCGGGAGGTACCTTTTATGTGCAGAGGTGGGAGAGCAGACTCTTGGCTGTGCTCTGTGTGGCTCTGCTGAGGCCCCAGGGATCCCCCTGTCTGATGGCGTACCTGACCACTTTCGTCCTGAGCAGCCGCTCTCCCGCAGGGCCGTCGGGACACTCAGCCCACAGGGGAGGGGAGACAGAGTGGGACATCGCTGAGTTTTACAGGGAGGAAAAAGGAGCCACTTATTTGGACCACCTCTAGCTGAGTAAGGAGAAGAGTTGAAAGAATTTCAGACAAGAACCATTTACCTCAAAACCAGGAGGTAATGTTTGCCTGTTTAACATACACTGTCAATGCGAAACAATATTACTGATGAGAAACTTCCCGAATCTCAATCCTGTCAGTCACCGCTTGGCATGGAAACAAACCACATTCCTATGGTACTGCTCTTTGCTCTCCATGGCAAGACACTTCTCTCTAGCGTGTATTTTTAAAAAGTCAGAAGTCTGTCCTTAAGCAGTGATGATGCAACAGACCTGCACGCCCATGGAACAGCAATTTTTTATGGCGAACAGATAAATGATGTGAAGAGATTCATATGTTCAGGTGCTCAACATCATTGCTCAACATCATTGCTCAACATCAACGGCATGATGCTTATCTTCAACCAGTTCAAGTGAGATAGCCTTTGGGTGTAATTATTGCTTCTCTCCTGCCTTGCCTCTCTTTGGTGATACTGCAAAAAATGAATCAAATAGATCAACACCCCTAATAAAGATGCAGACCACCAACATGAAACGAAGGAGAGGCTGAAGAGGAGTGGAGATCAAATCACCCATTGGAATGCTTCAGTATCAAGTAAACAAGGGGGTACATCGCCATGTTCTACTGTAATTTCATTATGAGAGCTGTGCAGAGAAAAGAGCAGACAAATTGTTTAGAGAAAGAAAATATAAATGGCTAAGGAAATTCTCTTCAAGTAGCTGTAATACCAGTTATTGCCCACTGAGTCACGATATAATCCTTTAGCAATGCAAATTTTCTATGGCCAAAGATTTAAAGGTTTATCTTGGGGACCAATCTTTATTCATTGGAGTTTTGCTGCACTGCTGAACACAGCAGGGTAGCTCCTTACAACATTTGTTTAGAGCAGGTTATTTGCCCAAGAATTAGTTTCCTGGATATGTATGTATTTTACTATTGATTCAAAGGATTCAAAAAACTCTTTAGAAGGCTCACAATTACATAGTTGAAATACACGGAATACATGGATCAGTGGCCTTGTCGATTTTTCCTAGTGTTTCACAGTAGGTTGAGTCAGTTGAAGTTGTTATAAATCCAATGGCTGCATCCCAGTCAGAAACCAGCCACATACTTGGAAAAATAAAAATTAAAATCCTTTGACTCTGCATTAAATGTGTTTCATGCATAACCCATTTTTCCATAATCAAATCAACTCCATCCAGAAAGAGGTGTGAAAGGAAAACCCAGTATTTAAAAGCAAAGTAAAAAAAGACCCTTTCACGTGGGTTAGTCCTGTCTTATTTAAGTCAAAGATTACTACATTGCAAAGAATTCTATGACTAAAGTACATACCCTTTTGTCCCCTTCTGTGTCAGGCTTATAAAATAAAGGTCAGAAAGTTACAAAAAGTAACAACACTGCATTTCCTTTTCTCCTGTTGCCCATAACGACTGTTTGCTTATGCCTAAATGTTTTGATGGACCCTCTGATCTGAACTACACATCTGGAAACACCAAATGCTGTTTTGAATGCACACAGCAATTGGACCAAAACACTCAGAACCTTCTGAAAGAGACTTACACCCTATTTAACTTTCAAGACCATGGAAATGCTCATGTTCTTCTTACCCCATTACAAAAAATTATTCCTTCAAGCCTGTGCAGGGGCTCAGGACAGACCTTTGGGCACTGCAATGAAAAACACCTCTGTCAATTGCCATAATATTTGGAAAAGGAGATCTACCTTAAAGCTATCTAATAAGATACATGTTGCAATTTTCTAATATCTGTTTCCTTCATTCCTTCTTTTGATTAAATGTCTTTACCACATGCAGAAAAACAAGATGATCTATAAAATTACAATGAAATATGGGGGGAAAGGCCCCGCCTAGAAATACATAGTGAAGCCACATTCACTATGTTTATATCTTTGGTTCTCTTCACAGCTATACTTTTACAGAAAACTGATATGCAAAAGTAACCAAAGCATGCATAAATCAAGAACAAAGTACACTAAGGAAAAATCACATCCACAGAATATAGGATGACAGTCAGAAGAGAGGCTTTACAGAACTAAAACATTTCCAGCACTATTTCACCTGCAGCAGAGCTACTGCAGCTGCCTCCTCACACCCTGACAGATTTGTCCATCAGCAATTCCAAAGACAGATGCAACATACCCCACCTGTGATGCTCTGCCCTTATTTAACTGTATCTGTTTTGCTACCAATAATGAATGTTTTAAAAGCTGCTTGTCATGACATGGGAGCTTTATTTTATTCCCAACTTTTAGACACTTCTACTCAAACTCCTCAACTCCTCGGTGAACTGCAGCATGGTTCAAATGCCTCTTTTGTCACCTGGGCTGGAGTTCATGACACCTCTTCTAGCAAATCAGAAAGAAACTGAAATTAACTGAAGACACTTCCTTACTACATGGAATCTTTCAGCATGATCATACATCCATATTTTTCACTAACTTTTGATTAAATATTTTTATACCACATCTTGCAAACTGCCCAATTCTCCTCATGTAGTTTAGATATTTTTAGCCTTCTACTACTTTGGGGGAATATCTGATGAACTGTTCCTTAGATTTCAAATCAATCTTTCAGCATTCATATGTTCTGTAAAGGACTAAAAATTTGTTACACATGAAGCAGACTTTCAAATGCAGTGAGGACTACTACCTCTCTTTCTAAGGAAGTTTTAGTATGCACTTTAATAAAACATATTCTGCTGCTTTTCAAAACACTTAAGAATATATTCTCAGTAAAAATATTTGGTTTTATTGAGCATATAGCCATTTGTAGCTGAAGCCCCACCTCTGGCAAGCTGTTGGTTAATTACAGCTAAGCTTTCTCTCGCCCTGATTAACTGTTCAAGGGGATAAGCAGGCAGCTCTGAAGATGGCAACCTAATCAGGTCTCACTGAAAGAAGATAGAAAACTATCAGAACAGCAGCTTGTGAGGCTGTGTAGGGCTAATACGATGCAAAAGAGTAAATGACACTGAAGCTTGGAAAGCAGAAGCCGTGTTAGGGCTTCTGGACTGTTCTTGGCATTGTAAATCCAGTCTGAGCTGTTTTGACTGTTCACAGTATTTTCCAGAAATATAAATTGTATGAATATTCCTCATTAGGATCTCAAAAAAATAAGTCCTCCATAAAAATAGTCAATCCCAGTGACTACTTCCCTTTATATTTTCCTTCTAGGTTATACATGCCTACATATCCAGTTGCCACTTATCCCAGCCCCATCAAAGTGGTGCTGCGAGCAGGGCTGCTCTGGTTTTCTGGCTCAATTTGAGTCGTCCTCCCCTCTTGGTCCCGCTTTAGTGAGCTGCCCCTAGTCTAAAATGGGTTTGAGAGGAAACCTAGGCTATTTGCTTATATGCTTTTCATTATTACCTTTTAAAATCAATCCACTAAAATATGGAAGGTATCAGCTGGGAGAAGGAATATGTGATACAAACATCCTGAGTGGGACATAAATGAAACATGAAAAGATTTAAAGAGAATACATGTCCTTCATTACCGATGGTATACATTCTATACATAGGAAAGTTCATGACAGAGCCCTTTTTCTGTGCTGTGAGTGAGCTGTGAGAACATTCAAATGAGAAAGTTAAGATGCAATATATTTTTTTTAATTAAAAAAAAAAATCTATGAAAACAACGCTGAATGTCGCTTTCTCCAAGTCAATTGTGGAGTGTAGAAAACCACTGAAACTGCATACAGATGTTTAATGATACCATATCGAACATATGAGAGGTTATATAAATAATCAAATAGATAAAAGTCCAATGGTACAAATTAAAAGAAAAGTTACAAATTGGTGGCTATGCATCACTGTCTTGGAAAGCTTCCACTCTGAAATACAAAGACATTCATCATTTGGAGGCCAGCTCATGCTTCTTGCTTTGTATTTAAACAAACCCATGTACCATCATCATACACTTTTTATATCAATCTGCCAGAAAGCCATACAGAGTTATTTTTAGCGGACTGTGAGATAAATTACAGTTTAGCTTGCAAAGTAGCCTAATAAGGCAAAATGCTCTTGATGAAGACCAAATGCAGTCACTGTCATTCTTCGCCCCATATTCTAACCAATTTCTAAGACCATCCCTTAATTTTTCCCACTCACTGTGGAAGATTACTGCATTAGCAACAACAGGACAAACTAGAGGGATTCTTTATAGTTTTGTCTGTTTTGATAATCAAACATACAGTGACTGCAGAAAAAAGGAAATTATCTGAAAGGAAAGTGGTTTTGCTCAGATTCATTAAAGAAACCTTTTGGTAGACAATCGTTTTAAGAGAAACAACAGCTTAACATCAGTTTTTGCTTTCAGAAACTGGCAAACTCTTGTCTCAGTCAACTCCAAATACTTGAAGGCCTCAAAGCTTTAAAGTGGGTATAAAGGACTCTCAGTATTGTTATGCTTAAATATTAGCAAAGATCTTCTTAAAACTAAAAAAGTTCCCAAATCTACTAGATTACTTGCAATCTGAGAAAAAAAATACTCATTTTGACATGTTGTTGCTGAGAGGAGGGGGGTGATTCTGTTACAATTTATGAGAACAAGATTAAAACCAGCAATTAACACAGGTTTCTATCTTCAGTAATTATTCATATACCTGTTCAGCTGATTATAAGTCATAGCTCCAGGCTGTCTGCCTGCATTGCTAGGACACAGACAGCAACCTTTGCTAAATTGACTCCAGTGGCTCTGCTCATGCTGCAAGAGCTGTTTTCAAGGACAGATGTACAATGTTATATGGAGAAAGAGAGGAGCAAATTAAAGATGGGTGTTCTGTCAGGAAAAAGACTGAAGAACTTGTGTCAGCACTTCTCTACATTAATAGGACCTTAGATTTTTAACCCTTCACTACTATTACTTAGATTTAAGAAGACCTTCCTTATTATATAGATAGCATAATTGCATCTGCTCAAATAAAATCACGAAAGTACAATAGCTGAGAACAAAATACAAAGGCATGCACTATAGATAACCATATATCTATATATAGAGGGATTCGTGAAGAGCTTTTAATCCTTCTTAAACTGTGATTCACTTTAAAGCATCATAGCTTGTGGGTTAAAGAAGCCGAGAACAGCAGAGCATGAAGTTACCAAAACATATTATTGCTACACCATACAAAAGAATCCTGCAATTTGAGATCATCAGTAAATATCTGTCACATTCCTACCAAAAAATTACACTCACAATTTTTATTTTTCTTTTGACTATATTAATTCTGTATATTTCTGTTTAAAGCATTCTATGTATTTCTTTAAAGGATGCTGAAAGTCTTTTAGACCTGAAAAATATTTAGCAGTACAACCACAGAAGAGAGCTGTACTGGCAGCTCCTACCAAGCACAGACACAGTTCATACTGGCAAGAAACTGTGTCTCATATTGCCTTTATTGGGCCCTCATTGAAATGAAATTTACAATTGAGGATTTATGTGACATCACTAAAAGAGGGCTTCTGGCATGCATATAAACACATCCTATTTTAATAGAGGATTTCTAGCATAGATCTAGTCTACTTTGAGACTAACAGCAAGTCTACACCTTGCAATGTTCCCATTTAGAGACTTTCTAATAACTACATCCCTCTGTTAAATAATTTACATTCTGATAGAATATGCAGCAATAGCATAGCTATGAAAATACACATTTCCATAACCTGGAAAGTATCCATCAGTATTTATCTCTCTTTCTTATTTCTCTCCTGCAACATCACATGGAGACTTTGACAAAAGTTGTTCTTTAATGATGTACAGGCACCAGAGCAGAATCTTGTCCCAAGAGATGCTTTGAAACAGCTTGATCAAGTCAAGAATCCTTCCACTGTGAGTGACAGGAACTATCCTTTTTTTAATCAATATGCATCAGATTAGTTTTTCTGTCCACTAATACCTTGGTGGGCTGATTTAGAGTGGGAAGTTTGACGGCCAGCTATTTTTAATGAGGCTTTCAAAGTAAAACCAGGAGAGTTTTGCATGTTCCCTTAGGCTGTAAATGGGGTTTTATTTTTTGTTTCATATTAAAATCCACTGTTAAGTAAACCTTAGAGCTGAACATATTCTTTGGAAGCTTAACCAGACAACTGTATTTTTAATCACTTAATTACTTTTAATTACCTAAAGTACTTAGAGAATACACACTGAAGTACCTCCTCTAACTGCATAAAATGAAGTGAAAGTTCAGATGTAGTGAGACTGACTTAAATGAGAGATTACAATCTGGAGAAAACACTCAAATGAAAATTTTGGATACTTCAACTTCAGAAAGCATAATTGGGTCTGATTTTCTAAAAATGCTAAACCCCCTGCTGGTAGAAGTTACGTGTCTTTAACATATTTTCAGTTGAGCATCCAAGAACTAAGAAACCACAGGTCATTACCCCAGCTCTTAACTTTTGGCCAAACAGTCACTGTCAACTCTCCAAACTATTTACTGACTACTGCACCTTTATAATCAACATTTTGAATTAAAAATTGCTGGCAGATTATTTAAGTGAAACTTGATACACATTAGTGTTACTCTGTAGGCCACTTGTCTTGGCCTGGAGGACTGCTGCCTGGAAAACGCTGTGCAGGCTTTAAAATGACTCACATTGAAAGTTATCTTAGAGTTTTACTTTCACACTTGCAAAGAAAAACTAGTAGATTCAAAGCAAATTGCTTTTACCACAGTTAAAAGAAATAAAGTTACAAAATTTACATTTCTTTTTACTTTGGGAGAGGCAATAGTAAACATACTTGCAGAAATCTACATCAATTGGAAAAAAAGATTCTGCCTTATGCCTTAAGATAATTTCTGTGGTAAGGGATTAGAAATAACAAACCTTCAGGAGGCAGGCACTTTCCAGAAAGAATGACAAAACTCCTAAGGTGCCGTAGATCTCATCAAAACCATTTCTATTTTCTCATGTATAGGATGTCCTCTCCAAATTGCCCTTCTCTTGCTTTGAATCACCATTACCTCTTTGAGGATATTCTTCTGGGTGAAGGCTATAATTTTAATATTTATAGCCCTCACAAAATTAGGGTTTATATTCTAGTACTTATCTGCACTCTCACCTCCCATATCTTTCTGGAATTTAATGGTAGCTCTTATCTCTGCTGACAGAGGGAAGTTTAGTGAACTAAGTCTCCTTATTTCGATCAGATCAGAATGAGAGGGGTCTGCCATAAACTCCTATATCAAAATCAGAGAGGGGGAAATAGAAGCCAGCTTTACAAAACCAGAACAAAGAAGTTAATGAATACCCTTCAATACCACTCCTCAACAGCTTCATCATTAAGTAGAGAGAAATGGCTACTTCAGCAAGCTGAGTAGACTTATATGCCTTCTAATGCTCTTGGAAATCTTCTCATGAGTCTGGGACTAAGGGGGAGAAAGATGAAGCGAAAGACAAAATCAGTTCCTCACTTTTTTTTTTTTTAACACTGGTGGAAAGGGGCAGATGGGAGAGAGATAATCCTAGTTTATCAAGAACTCTCAATATATCCCCTCTGTGCTCCTAGTCGCATGCAAACCTAGGCTGCAAACCATCTCCTGGTACACTATAACAAACTTTTTCAAGCCTACAGCACAATTGTATTTTTCCACATGAGGAAAACAGACTTTTTCTTGGCTTCTCCATGAAAGCAACCAGGATTAATTTCATTTTTGGTAGTAACTCCTCTACAGAAAAGATGTAGGAAGGATGGGTGTAGGTGGTTACTCTTGCTTCAATTTTTTCATTGTCTTCCAGGGAATATCATATATGATAACACTTCTAACCCATTGCCCGCCTGTTGACCTGGACTCACTCCGCTGGCCTCAGGATGAAAAAAAACTACACATACACACACATTCTTGGTTTGGTTTTTTTCTGTTGCATCTTAATTTATGCTACTGAATACATTTACCAAAACAAAGTAACAGAGTAATCAGGGAAAAAACTACATGTCTTTAAATCTGGAGTTATTTAAAAGCAAAAGAAGCAAGCCTATGGAAGTAGTTTCTGTACTCTGGGAATAAGCATGCAAATCCTGTCAATTTATGATGAGAAAAAAAGAAAAACAAACCACTGATCAAATCAACATTTTGTTTTGTCCTAAGTATCACCAGTGCTACAGGGAGAGATTAACTAGACTGAAGATGTATGGGTTCAATGTAATTAATATTCTTATGACTAATCACTGGAGTGACACTATTGCCCAGAGACCCAAGGAGGATTAGAATATCATCATAACAGAAATGATCAGTACTATTTGTTAACTTTTACCTTTAAAAATAAAACTGAATTCTTAAGACTTTGTCTCTTATAACAGCAAGAATGATTTATGGGCATTCAGCAAGAAAAAAACCCAGGCATAAATCCCTGCAGAATGCCACAGGAAAGCGAGTAATAACCCTAAACCTACTAAAATGCGTACCATAATTTACATGATTCTGATAAAATATTTATATTACTTTCAGACAAAGTATTGACTGAGATATCTTATTTCATCAAAAACATGAAAACATTCTCTAAATAATTACATCAGATTAAAGAGCTGATATTTAAGCAACAATGTTCTTTCAGGGTAATCATCCTGTAAGCAGGGGAATGCAAAGGTAAGAAAAAAAGCTGTGGGAAAGCAACGTGTACTGTGTTTAACATGACTGAAGATGACTGTGTCAATCAACAGCAAAATAGCAAGTAAGCACAAACATGGACTGCAAATCTGAAGGAAAAACCATACACTCTTTTAACTCTTGCATTTACTCCCAGAGCAGCACGGGGTGCCCTTGGAAGGAGCAACTTAAGACAACTGTTGCTGCCTTCTGGGAGGCAGCAGCATTGGGAAAGAAGAGCTTTCAAGACTCAGATGTTCTTTGGGGAGGCAGTCACACTGGGGATTCCTCCAAATTAGATGAAATTCTCCCAAGCATCCTGGCATACTTTCCATCCTGCGTTTGTAAAAGAAAAAAAAATAAGAGACACAGGAAAGAAGGAACTTTTGCCCAGCAGCTTATGAAATAAAAGCAGTACCTAACCCCCAGTACAACTGGTTATATTTACAAAGACGGTAAACAGAGAAGAGAAAAAGGAAAGAAGTCACTGTGTCGCCACTTGAGCCTTGTTTGGGAGGAATTCAACACATTAATGGAATCGATTATACTAGTGCTTAACAGCAAATCCACTACTTGCCTGCTATCCTCACTTCAGGGAACAAATGAGCAACGAGGCTGTTGGTATTTCCCATAGGCAGGAGGTGAGGAGGTCACCGTGCTCTGAGGGGCACAGTGTCAGGTACTGATACAGAACCTTCAGTCCCCTGTGGCAAGACTGGCTCCCTTCTGTCACTGACTCCATTGGCCTGAACCAGACTCCTAAAAACATGATCATTACATTGAGATGTTTGGTTAAACTGGGTTTCTGACTGCTTTCAGACAAGACCTCACAGTGGTAAATTGCAATTAGTTTAAAAGCTCTTGTAACTGAGTTAACACTGTCTATTTCCACAGGAGGCTGTGGAAAGAACATGATGTCAAATCGAGGAGGAAGCCTCATGACTGTAAACTCCATAAATTCTTTATCTTCTCTCTCAAAAATGGCACTAGCAGAAAAACGATGGTGTGATGAAGGGAGCTGGGAAACACAAGACAGCAGTTCCCAATTCTCTGACAAGGTTAGCTAAGTTCCCCCCACCTCTTCTTCTCCAACCCTTGCCTTCCTTTGCTCTCTTTCCTGTCTATCTCAGCATGAAGTTATTCAAAGAAAGGACATTCAGACTGTATGCAGAGTTTCTTGGCACAAATGGCCTTGATCTCATCTGAGGTCTTTCAGAGCACCAGTGAGTAACATCAACAATACAACCAACCAACACTGCATCAGGGCATCAGGAAAACCATGGATTAGATCCTTTGAAAAGTTTTGCACTTTTTTCCTTGGTGACTGTGGCAGATGATGTCTTCTTAGGACAGAGAGTACTTTGACTACAGCCAGTACTTGGTGTAACATATATTTAGCTATCTAATAAAGAAATTAAGGCGAGAACTAAGGTTTTCAGTAACTTGTTTAAAAAGGTAACATTATACATCTAAGAAGGTCAGGAGTGATGTATTTCTTCCTTTTAAAAAGACGTATCATTATAATCAAGGATGTGACTATAACAACTGAATTTCAGAATTTGTTCACTTGGTTAAATGGCCTTTTGCTACGGTTTGAGTTGTGATAAGGCTTGGGTTATCTTGTTACCATCAGTAGCTGTTCAGCAGCATATACACAATGACTACATCGGTCACAGTTCAGCTCACACGCCTACATTGCTGAATTTGTCATCTTGAACTCAGAGAATTTCATGCTTAGGGATTCCGCTTTGAGAAACGTTACATGTTTTGAAAATGTTTCACTTTACATTTGCCATCTAATGCTTAATCAGTAGGCTGCATCCCTGAAACATTATCCCTTACCTGTTATATGGAATTCTTTCCCCCCCCACAGCACTGATGCAGCAAAGCACATTATCCTTTCACCACCCATGACTAAGATGTAACAAAAGAAATCACACACTACATAATGCTACTATCTAACACCACAACAACATACACACACAAACTGCCCCCATACATGTTCTAATTTTAATTGCTGAATTTCTATCAGCAAAGGTTTTTTTTGCTACTGGTTGCTTTTTGTTGATTTCTCCCCCATGACATAAACCCAATATTTTTCTCTAACATTTTCATAAACTCATTTCTTTTAATCTTTTGTTACCTCTACCTAATGTCATCAGTATTCAATATTCCACCTCTGTCAATCAATTAAAAAAAATCTATTGTTTTCTCCACTCCTCACCCAGATGCAGTACCATTATTACCATTTACTCAGTCACTTTTGCTCTTGTGTACATCTACCCAGCTGCCATTCCAGGCAAAGACCACTAAGCATTGAGTGATCAAAGGATGAGACTGGCTACGTTAATCCTCATTTGATACAACAGCCATACTGCACCAAGCTTTAAAAAGACAATAAAATAGACCTTTTTTTCCCATATTCCCTCTAACTAAATAGTAAAGTCACCATATCAGCTCACATCACTACTTTTAATCTAAAAAGACCCCAAGTGGGCAGCCAAAAACCCTTAGATAGTAGAGCAAGTGACATCCTTGAACAAGAAACGTCTAAAAGACTTACAAAGAAGATGGAGTACATTTTTAAATGCACACTTAAAACCAGCACTCAAGTCTCCCCCATGGAGCTCAATAAACAGAGCAATTTCTCACTGCCTGTGCATTAAAGGCCAAGGCAAGGGAAAAGTTTCTGTCATATCTACTAATAAAAACTGTTTGTGCATACATTGGCCTTTTAGATGCATGTGGTCTTCCACTTCGTCACTTCAGAGCAGATGTTTAATTGGGAGGAAGCAATTTTAAACATCTGTAGCCAACATCTGAGAAGCTGGATGAAGACCACACAGAGCCTCGAGGAAATTAAAAGTCTATGCAATTATGTCACTTCCTAGTATGCGTATTTAGGATAATTTAAAAAATAAACAAACCCAGAAGTTTCAGTAGAGAGTTTTCAAACTCCTTCCTCTCCTCTCACTTGCCTGCCTCTGCCTTAGAAAATAATTGCTGCTTTAGGAGATATAAAGTCTATTAACTGAGTAACCAAGGCTTGACCAACAAGAGATATTGCATTCCCCAAAGGAAAAGAAATCCATGGAATAAACCCCAACTGAGTATCAAGCCTTTAAACCCTTCGGGAAATGAAACAAACAGAGTAAATATTTAGAAGGTGAAACATTACTCAGTTTCAGCGGGTCTCAGGTGTACTGGCAATAACTCAGGTTTAGCAAATACACCTGCAGTGTATACAACAGCAAAAATCTTTCACTGAGAAGAGCCAGGGGAGAGTCCCTCCACAATCCAAGTCTCCAACTCGCAACAGCACTGCTGGTGGTACCCCGCAGACCTAAACAACTCTTGATTTCTAATTACATCATTTAGAAGCCAGGTTCTTTACTTCACAGAAGAGCCTAGATGAAAAAGAACATTCAGCTAAGGTTTTATTACTTGGGTAGATGATACAGAAAATGAGGTGGCCAAACACATCAGTTCCCATGAATGTGAGTGGAAATGACCATGAGATTCAGCTTCAGCATTCAGCCAGACCTGTATTTTTCAAAACTGCTTTGGTGCAAGAGAGCATCATCTACAGAAATCAGAGTTACTAAATTGCTGAAATTTTAATTTAAAACTGCAAACCTCAACAAATCTAAGAACATGTTTAAATAAAAATACAACTTCTGCTTGGTTTTGCTACCCTCCTTTTCAGAAATCATTTATTACTGTACTGGACATAGGATAGCATTCTATCTCAACTAGAATGAGAAAGTCAGGATTTTTTGCATTATCAAATATATAAAAATAAATGCTATTTTTCTAGGAAGATTTTTGATGGAAAACTTTAATTAGGATCAAGACAACAAAATGGTAGTGGCTCAGCTCATGCACAGTTTAAACAACAAGAGGAAAATCCCAAGGTTTCACAAAAATAATGTGACCAATAAGTATTCCTCTAAGTCCACAAAATCAATCTCTAAAAATCTTCCTCAAGGGGATGCCCAACTTCTCTGAGAGCAGCGAACTGCTATGTAAAAATCTATGCTATGTAAAAATCATTGTAAATAGCACTAGTAAACTGCTGGTTCTTAAGAATATCAAAAGAACTTGTCATAATTTTCAACCTATAAAACTGCCAGAGCAGCTCCATGGCATCAGCTCCATGGCATGGCAGCAGTGAAGGACCTGGAACAGGCCAGTATGGTGTGTTCTGCCATCTCACATTCACTCATACAGCTGACATGCTTTGGCTCGACAGTAAAAATCTTCCTTTGATTTAAGCTACAGACTTGGGCTTTACAGAAAAAAAAAAGGCAGCTCAAAAGAGGAAGATGCATTTCACAACATGAGCTGGGGAGAATAAGACTCCGTAGTGTTTTAAATTCCCCTGGTCTTAAGCCTTCAATGATCTGTTCCTCTGGAACAGCAGGAAAAGCACAACTGACAGTTTTATGAGAGTTTTCTGGACCACAAGATTGTCTGGAAATTTCCACATACAAATCAATGTGTAAAGATCACCCTGAGCATCAAAAACACATACCACTTCAAAGTACTGCAGTGCCTTTATTCCACAAGTACTAGAACTGGAACATGGTCTTCCCCTCCATGGAACAAACCCTAACACAAGTAGCAAAATTTCCAAGAAAAAAACATTGCTAAATCTCCATGGAAATCTCACCTCAGTTTATAGCACATATTTTTCTATTAAAAAAAAGTTAAATTAATTAAATGCTATTAATGAGCAGCCAAAGACAGAGACACAAGCATGCTCTCTCATCTTATATGAGTTATGAGGGCCCACTCAAATCTGACTCAGGAACTAATGTAGTTGCTTCAAGAAACAAAATAGCAAAAGATTCAATTTTTGGCAGCTTTTAAACCATCTGTTCCACACTATTTTAATCACTTCTGCTCAGTAGAGAGATTATGGGTTTCAGTTCATTTGTAATGGAAAAACAAAGAATGCTGCATTTCTTTAGCACGTGGAGGGAAATCCAGAAGCCTCCCAACCACTTTGAAACTAGGGTATATGAAGAAAGCAAAAGGCTTACTGCTTGCACGCTTGAGCATGACAAAACAACCCTCCCCCTCCAAGAGGGATTCCTCCTGTGCTTTGAAGCAAACAAAAATTGGAATGTGCCACACTGACCTGAAAAAAAGGAGGATGTGGGGAAGGATCTCCTATTAGCCACTTTATTATGGCAAAACAATTAGTATCATTCTTTCCAATGGTCAAACCCAAAAGTTCCCATTGCTATTTGTTGTGGGAAATTGCTTATTAATGTGAAGAATGCGTTTCTTCAGCTCAAAAGTTACAGACTTACAATGACTTCCTTGTAATACTAAAAGATCAGTAGGGTAGAAGCAGTAGGTGGGTTTGAAGGGATAAGCCTGTCTTCTCTGTAACACAGTAATTTCTTGTCCCTTCTCTCCATCCTCAGAAGAAGAGAAAACAGTTCTCTAAGATGACAAGCAAACATAAAAGTTTGGTCCCACAGTTAACTTGAATAGATCTTCAGCTGAAAGTGTCCTCCCTGCAGGTGACTGGTGGATAACACAAGCACTTGTGTTTACCTGCTTGAGCTATAGGGATGACTATTCCCCTATACCATTTGCATCTTCCCCAAATAACTATATTGTTGCAGTTTCTGCTTCCACTGTGTCGTCATACCAGTTCAAAGCGGATCTGACACAGCTCTTTGTGCCGCAGTTGAAATGGTGTCACAGTCCTTTCCCCGGGCACGGAAGGGAAATAAGTCTCCCCCAACATCAAAAGCTAATGTGGTCTTCTTGAAAACACTGAAAGACTTACCTAGACCTTAATTGATTTAGTCTGTGATTTGAGTAAGATGTAGGTAGCCAAACAGATGTAGTAAGAGGGAACCTGAACTCCATCTAACCATGTCAGCTTGCCCAAGCTGGATGTCCCACTGAAAGAGTTTTTTCTGTTGTAAAGATTAATTCTCAGTATATCCAGGATCAGTAACTCCCATATGTTATCATTTAATACTGATATCAAATGAGCAACTCAACTACATGAAGGTCAGCATGAATTTGGCTAAACAGGATTGGTGCATTTGTTTGCATGGCCTTGAATGACTTACAGTGTTGCCTGGAAAATAAATACATTATGTAATTTTTTATTTTCCTTACCATTTTTCAACCAGTCCACTCTAAATTCACATTTAGTGCCTTTTACAGTCATCAAAATTAGCATGAAATCAAATGTATTCATAAAAATGTTTGATTTCCACATATGAGACAAAACATGCACAAAAGTAAAAATATATACACCTAGAGTGTAAAAGACATGCAAAGACTTTATTATGCTTCAGAATATACCCATATGCTTGTAAGACCATTTTAACTCTTAACTTTGAAAAATCAAGGAGATAGAAAAGATTCCCTGGTTTACACAGATTTGTGCAGCCACTTTCCATTGCTGAAGGATCCACTGAGTGGATTAATCATCTCTGATCTCAGCAAACTCAGATGACACTGTAGGTTTCCACAGGAAACATTTTCTGCACTACAGCAAATGAAAACACAGTGAGGTACTTTCCTTCCTCTTTTTTCACCCCGTTTTCCCAGTTTGGAGGCTTTAGCATTCCATCTGGCATATCCAGCTATGAAAAACCTGTAAAAACTGAGATGTGAGTGAGTATCATACACCCATAGAGGGTGCTGGTCTGAACCAGAATGGGATTGTAGTGATCTATTTTTAGGACAAAAATGTCACAGTCAATAGTTAGGGACATATCCTGCTTCACTCTGCCCTGGAGGTAACAGCTTTAAAGGTCAGAAAGCAATGCTTTCTGGAGATACTCCACTTCAGCTTCAAACAAAAACGTGCGATTAGCCTTTTGAATGAGAAAGTTATCTACTGATAGTGGTAAGACTTCAAACTGCACACACCCTTCATCTATGTGCACTTTGGACAGTTGTTCACCACTTAAGAGAGGAGATTTGCATTGTTTCTTAGAGTCCACAGGATGCCTCATGCTCTTGCTCTCTGCAATGTGAGCATGAAAGAACAGACTGTACCACTTGCTCTTAACTGTCCCCTAAGAGCCACCCCAGGAAAAGAAAGACAATATAAGGAATGAAGCAGGGGAAATGCTCCTCAAAGAACTCTCTCTAGTGGCTAGCAAATGACTGTTTTCTCTTCTCAAATGATTGCTTTTATACAATCTCAAATATTGATATTTGAGATACTTCCAAACAAAGATTTCAAAGCCCTCATATAAACAAGAGATTACATGATGTCTGTAACAGCCACTTGGTATCCCTCTGAAGAACCTAAGGTAACTGAAAATGGAAATCCAGATGGATGGCTGTGAGGAAGGGAGAGACAAGTCTTTAGTGAAGCTCCAGTTGTAACTCAAGACTTCAGGTAACACGATCTAATCATAACTAAATCTGCCCACTTAGGTGATTTTATTACATGTTCTACTGTAACCTGTTATCCATTTAGACAACTTCTGTGTATTAAATGAGTGTGTCCCCACTCTGATCCTTCTGTTATCATGATGAGTGTTTCAGATACAGTTTGACACTTTAATCCTGCTTGGTATGCAAAATATGGAGATATGGGGGAAAAACCTAAGAAAATTGGTAAAGGAATATCCTGTTTTAAATTAATTAAATCTTCATCCTAAGAATACACATGGGATGCAGTCAAGGAGTACTCTACATAAAAGGCAGTCCAAAAAATCTACCATTCAGGCTTGAGCTTTCCTTCTGCTTTGCTGGCTGAGATGATGTCCTGCAATAAAGACAGTTTATACTACATTAATGAGAAAGCTGCTTGCCTGATAGACTGCTTCCTTCCTCTAACTCCATGCTCACAACTTCAGCAGCTGCAGTAGCTGAAGAAGTTATACTCTTGAGCTGTGGCAGGATGATGGGCTGCTGGGGGAAAGAGAAGGATAATGTGGGAGGTACCCAAGAGGGGAAAGCTGATGCTTTGTCACTGACAGTAGCCCAGCTTCGCCATTAAGAACAGTCAAACAGCTGCTCCCCTTCTCCTTACTTTACCTCACCAAGCAAAGGCAACCAAGCAAAACTGAAGCTCTGACTTGACTTAAGCCACCTGTTAGCCCATGCTACTTTAGATTGAGAATATAGCTGCTAACTGGCATGAAATAAATTACATAATACAGACAAATATTTACTAAAAAGTCACCTGTTCTCCACCAAGGCTACCTGCACAGTTTCCAAAATTTTTAATTTCTTTTTTTTTAAACCACAAAGATATCAATACACAAATGAATACATGTAATTTTCTGGTCTCTAAATGAAAATGATTAAATTTAAGCTTTAGACTTATGCAATTACCAGGTAATAGTGATTAGTAGATAATGTACACAAGAACAAAATGTTCATGTATTAAAATTAAAATACCTTTTAAAACACAAGTCTAGATTTATTTCGCTCTCTTACCTGCTTTTCTTTTTTGAACTTATGCCTGTTGATAACATTATTAGCTTCCTTTGCAGACCCTAAGTCCCCATGGCATGAGTTTTACCAAGTGGAAGAAATCTGATCTTTTGCAGTGCACCTTCCTGATTAATCCCTTGCTAGCTCATCAGGGCAACTCTACTGTGTTACTTAGGCAGGGAGCATAGGTAAGAGATTACAACCAGCCTCAGCTCATTTACAAAACGTGGCTGAAATTCCCATGTGTGTTTCTGTCTAAGAAATATCATGTTGTCCTTCATATTCCTACAGGGAAAAATTCTTATCACGCCCTTAATGATTCAAGGAAACAAATAACAGGTAATTTATTCATGACATCATAAATTAAAATAACAGACGAAGCCAAAGGAATCAAAGCTGCTTCTGTATGACGGGCACTCTACATTCAATACTTTTGTCTACATGCTTCCTTCATTTCTGGTTTTGTTATGAAAATGAGTTACTAATTTGTCTTTCAGAGGCTGGACAAAGGGATTCATTTCCTACAAGTGGCATCAGAAAAAACAAAGCTGAAAAGATTACTGTGCTGGGCATAGTCCTGCCATACTGCACATGGAAGATGCAGTATAAAAAATACCAGAGATCCAACTGTCATGTTTGAGGTATTAGCAAACACTCTAAGAAACTTTAACATACTGACACAAGTCTTTACCACTGGGACTCAAATAAAATGCCATCAGGCAGACATCAAAAGAACTGATGGAGGAAAGGGGGAGTTTAAACTCCTTCCCATCCGCAAAAATCATGCTTTGGACCAGCAACGCTGTCCTATTATTCGTTGGCTCAAAAATACTGATTCAGCAAAGAATTTAAGCATGTGCCTAAATTTAAGCAGTTTAATTAACTTTGACGTCAGTGAGCCTACTTCTGTGCTTATAATTAGATATGTGCTTGCTGAAGCAGAGCCCATCTGAATAGAATCTCGTTGATTTTAATTTGGCCCTTTGTCTTTGCCCCTCATTTATTCTTTGCAGTGACTGAAGGATTAGTGCTAAGGTTCTGGTTCAGGAATGCACTTAAACAACTCATCTTCACTCCCAACATGCAAAAAGAAGCTAAACATGTTGCAAAAAATAAGCATAGACCTAAGTGCTTTCCTGAATCATGACAGTTTCATGATTGAAGAACACGTGGTGGTCCTGCTTTCCTTTTTTGTAAGTCAGGGGGTTTTTTTACAAGATAGAAAATTTTTTGCATTTATATAAATAAAGAGCTAAAAGCTGTATTCCACATACTATAAATGAAAGTTTACAAGTAAGCAGCCACTTCTTAGAGAAATTAAACTTATATAGGAATCCTTTATCAATGTTGTTAGTTCTTGCAGTGTGAAGGAGCCGGCTGTAAATGTCTTATTTATTCATTTGAATGATGGCTTCTAGGTCCCAATATCTGGGATATTTTAACATCATGTAAAAACAAGCACAAAATAATAAAGGATTAAATTATTTTACAAAAACTTACAAAACCAAACAAAAAAAGTCCCCACACCACATCAAGCAAACAAAAAAGCCAACAACCAAAACTGCATGAAGAATGCAGAGAAATGAACACCACTCATCAATAGAAATAACAGTTCAAGTCCCAGAGGTCAGAAGACAGCTAGGTGCCTCCACAGCACACACACCGGACTGAAACAGCAAGATTAAAGCTCCAACTCCTGTCTGGCTGCTCTGCTAAACACCTCTAGAGGAAAATCTGATGTCTTTTAACATGCCCATGAACTGTATTCAGCACACAGATAGCATCTTGAACAAGCCTTTTAACTCAGATACTTCAGCACATTCTTCTGCGTTTATGGCCTTTTAAAACCTGGAATACATGACAGCCATTATTAACTGGAAGCATTCTACAATTAAAGGTGGATTTAGAAGGATACAGCAGTGGAGGGGAAAGAGGAAAACAGTAGGAAAACGAAGAATTGAGTTCACTGTGCAGAACACTGCAGAAAGAGTTATTCAGACAAGGAACCCTGGAGAGTACTTCTTCTGAAGACACTCTACCATCTATCACAATCCTTATCTTCAAAGCTCACTGCAGGGTTCCCTGATCCTCTGTCCCACAACACTGGGTGGGATGACTGAGCTGCACCGGGATGCACCAACAACAGAACCCCTGTCAGGTGCTGAGCAACTGGAACAGCAAAGGTTTTTTTAATGCAGTTTGCATAATTGGTATAGTCCTTCATTTACTCAAAAACTGTTGGCACATACCTAATATTCTGCTGTAAAGAGAGCATTGGAAAAAAGTTTAAAGAGGTCCAGCCTCAAATTACACTGAAGAGAAAGCTGATGATATAAAGAAATCGACTATCCATCTACTTCGTGAGTGTATTTGGAGACATAAGAATAGAATAAGAACATACCAGTTGGATTATTAAAGCAATATGCTCTAAGTGACAACTATTATTATTCTTTTAAAACCTACTACCAACTCTTGTAAAGCCATTTAGTTTGTTAAGATAGGTTGACATACTGGGGTTGAAGGAGATGTAGGAAAAAAACCATCTAGCTAGTAATTTTAGTTTTTGGGGTATTATTTGCTTATTAACTTGCACATGTCATAAAGAAAACCACATTATTACCTGCAGATATCATAAAATTTCATTATCCCATTCCCATTACTTTGGATTTTGCATTACCATATGATTGGGTTTCCCTGGATACATCAAGATTTTTTCATCCTAAAATTTCTGTTTTTATCCTGAGATTCAGCCTCTCCCACAGTAACTCATTTGTCTAGAATTTGTCAGCTTTGCAGGCAGAACAGGCATTCACTATCCATTTCCTCTATTCCCATACTGTGATCTCTCCCTTCTTTGCTCTGTGTCCTTTTGCTGCATCAGTAAAAGGAGTAAAACTATTTCAACTCTGTCATTTCTACTCTTCTACTGCTTTAAAAACATACAAATGGCTGCCAAAAGAATGGTCACTGTTTAAAGTGCAGGACAGATGATGTTTGGTCTGGGCCCACTGAAACACAGAATATACAGTTTCTCGCCATTCTGTGCTGACAGAAATCAAGGCTTTCTCTCCAGAAAAGGGGAGTCTTAAGAGTTCATCACTAACAAATAATGTTTCTAAACAAGGAACCTTAGAAAGTTATTCTAACACTGCAATGGGAGACAGCTATTTCTGCATACATGAGCTTTCTCAGGCACAGTTCTATTTTTTTCAATCTCTCTGTGACCTTTATAGCTTTACTGACCTCTTCATAAGTAGAGTTTTGGACACAGAGATGAAAGGCAGATAAAAATATCACTTATGCAAATAAATACAACAATAGAACAATGATCCTGTATAGACTTTTTTTTTCACCTTTGTAGACTAAAGGGCACCAGCAAAATAAACAGTTTCCTTTCATGGGGCAATGTATATAATTAATATCTGACTATTCCAAGTTTCCAGTATGTTTTCGAGCCACAGTTCAAATATATTTACTTCACAATAGATGCACTATATGGTCACATTCCTTCCAGATCCTCAGTTTAATTTTGTTTTCTTCTCTACAAAATTCCCCTCCAGAATGATTTGTATCACACACAGGCTGTAAGCCACATATCTGCTAGCTGTTTGAAGACAATCTTTAGAAGTCATTACCGTTCTACAAGTTTAACCAATTGACTAGTTTAAGATTTAATGGAATGAGGGGCAAACATACTTCCCTCCTCCCTCGATTTGAAAACATAACCCTCCCCAGAGCTGGAGATTGTGGCTCTTCCACACTCTCCGAGTGAAAGCATACATTTGTCACTGATGCCTGAAGATGTGAATTCTAGCAGATCAAGATACTTTCAACTGCAGAAGTCTGGCAGTCTGGCTGACTGAACCAAAGGGACTGTGCCAAGTCAGACATGGTAGTTAGGATTTCCCCTCTGTTTTTCTAACATTACCTTCAAAGTTTGCTACACAACACATTACAATCAAAGAAAAAATGGAAAATGCTGAAACATCTCTGTATACTTAGCTGTTTTAAAAGGATGCTGAAAATCACTCGGCTGTCCTTTGTAAGGACTGAGGTCTGTTTGAAGCCTAGCTCCTACTAAGGATTTTACAGGAAGACTAGCTGCTGAACTCTGCTTAGCTGACTTCTTTGCCCTGACACATGGTTTGGGTTCTCATAATGGCAATAAGCTCACTGAATTTTGGCGTGTGCCACATATATCCTCACAGTATTATTGATAATCTATTACCAAAGGATCCCATTGAGCCTCCAACAGTGATTTGATGATCCACCAGCTTTGTGTCACCAGCTTGAGGACTTTGCTCTCAGACAGTGTTCTTGTTTCCTGTCACAGCTTTCTGCCTCTTTAGAGGCACTGAATGATTCTGCATGGGGGCCAATCCTGCTTACACAAAACAAGCAACACAACACTTCCTTCCACCCTTCTATCAAGATTCTCTAATCACTCCCCAGATCCCACGCCAAGCACAGAGCTTCACACAACTGAGCTCATGTAACTGAGTGGCTCAGAGACAGGAACTCCTGGAGTGACAACTATCATACTCTACTGCCACTGCCCTGGCTGCATAGCTTCTGCCTTCTTTCTCTACCACTGCAACTTGGGAACAATAATTGGCTGCAAAGAATCAAACGAACGCAGAATTGGCTCCAACCAAAGACTCTGTCTTTACCTATTGACTTTTCCACACACTGAAAGAAGAAAAAAGTATCTCTCTTTTGGAACGACATTTTTTTCTTTCCTCCATTCTGCCAGTTGCTAGACTAAAATGTCAGTCAAGCCCTTCTCCAGCTTATAATGATACTCATCCTAGGTATTGAACATGTATTTAGCTAAATTGAGTAAAATTTTAAATCTGATTTTTAAAACAATTTGCTGTCCTGTAAGACATGCTAGATGTTGTAACAGAACAGAGAAAGGAGGTTTACACAATTTTGGCTCTAACAAAAACCTACCTGAAGTCTTTGCTTTTGCTCTCAAGGCAGCTCAGTGTTGACACAACTCCAGTACCTTGTTGCTTTTGCTTTGGTCAAGACACAATTACTGTAGGAACTGCTAATTATTTCAAACATATTTAGCTGTAATACTGGAAGACCTTCAAAGCAAAATCCCCTTACTGCTTGCAATGGTATCTGGCCACTAGGTCCACTCCAACATTCCTACTGAGAGACAGCAATTGTCCATAAATTTCCAACAATTAACATCTTCCATCTCAGTTTAGACCAGTAGTGTGTAATTTTTCACACTAAGAACTTAGAGGTCTCTCTTTTTCTTTGCCCTAATTGAAATTGTATCTGTAGTAAATACTCTAAATAATTTAATTTGTGGTTTTTTATCATGGAAAGACAGTATCTTCCAGAGTGAGCAAGATTAATGTGTTTTGGGTCGGACCAGGCAATCATAGGGGAAAGTATCACACACAAAACAAATACCCTGCTTTGAATGTAGATGTTTAGTGTTCAATTTATCTCCTCAGGAGCAGCCCCTGTTCAGCCTTCTATTATTGAGTTCAAAGCCTGTGAACCTTAGCCCCAGCAACAACTGCATCTAAGGAGATATCTTACAGGAGCAGATAGACACTCACCAACACAGGTCTGTTTCTTGGACTTGACATCCAGACTTGCCTAAAAGCCTGTTTTAAGTCACAGAAATGAGATCTAAATCAACTTCAGTTTCTAGTTAGATTCACACCTTTTGGAGTTTATTATTGTTAACTACTAAACTTCATTACTTCATTTTATTGTTGTTGTATGAGTGAAATCTTATTTCTTCC
This sequence comes from Cephalopterus ornatus, assembly GCA_013396775.1. Lineage (NCBI taxonomy): Eukaryota > Metazoa > Chordata > Aves > Passeriformes > Cotingidae > Cephalopterus > Cephalopterus ornatus. The sequence goes on from VZRE01006634.1 coordinate 603,638, forward strand.
ATTTATTTTTCGAGTCAGGTGTTACTGATAACTGTTACAAAGCATAATTTAGCATATATAGAAGTGTAGGGAATAAATAAAGTCTGGATTTATTAGGATATTCGTAGAAGTGTCTCACAATGAGACAGAAATATTGTTGCAGTTTTCATCAGACTACCAAAAAATGCAAAGGGAGTTATTTACCTTGGCATCCAGAAAACCTGCTGAGAAAAGCAAATTTGATGGTTTTCTTTACATGTGTTATTGAAACTGAAGTAAACTGAGACCAAAACAATCCATAAAATGGAAACAATCCATAAGCCTTATCAAACACGAACATACTAACTTCAACTAAAGTTCTTGGAAAAACAGCATGTGTTATAAGAAAAAATACTGCATTTATTTTGGCAACTTAATAGCTCTCTTCAAATCCATTTACTTTAATTCTATGGTCTTTCTTCTTCAATACCCTTTCATAGGTAGACTAATACAAAGTAGAACTATCTAGAATGATGAAACCTTATGATTCTTTGATTATTCTCTAACTCATATTTAAATCAATGTATTGCATCACATAGCACTTATATAAATACTTTTCTCTCAACACACTTTAACAGGTGTACTATAACACAAGCAGTAGGAAAGATGAAACACAAATTTCTCTTTAAAAAGAGAGATACTACATATAACATCTTGTTCACTAAGCAGTGTGTTTCACAGGGTGTTTTGTCTAGAGTATTCAGAGCAAGAACTTTTCTTAACAGGCTGACTCCATGCTGCAGACAAGCCTGCAGGAATTGGGAACGGATCTGAAATTTTAAGCATTGGAATCTCAGTTGTATTTAGGAAGTGAACTTGCCGTCCTGGAGCTTGATCTGATCTGTTCATGCAGCTTATGCTTTCGTTGTTCAGCCCTCCAGCAGCAAAAAAGCTACTAATCCCCATGGAAGTTGCTATGTTACTGTTCTCATAGCTGGACTCCTCGTGAACTTCTCTGAATGCCTCCAAGACACACAGGCTGCTAAGAGAGCACCGGCAGTGAGGTACATTTGGATGCAGTGCAGCTCAAAAGGCAACAGGTTCGGGACTGATTGCTGCAAGCTGAGAAAAGCTAACTTGTAAAGGGCAAATGCCATTCTAAGAGTCTGCTTTCTTCTCTTCCATGAATATATGTGTGCTTTCACAGCTGCCTCCCCCCTCTTACTTTTCATTTGTGATTTACATCATGTCCAGAGAGACAGGTAATTTACTCAAAATAACAACAGAAAATAAAATATCATAATTCACACAGAGACCAAGCTTTAAGCTGTCTCTATCACCAAATTTTCTGTTGCTCTCAACACCTATGGGATCCCTAAAGCAGAAGACAGAAACCACTAACAGAGATCAACATAAATCTCTGAAGATTGCCAGTTCCAGTCCAAATGAAAGTGCGTTGCGCACTTTTAGGAAAAGATTCTTCCCAGGAATTGCATGATGAGCTAATGCATTATACATTCAAATCCACAGCAAAGAGAACATTCAAGTAAGTACCAGCCTCACAAAAAATCCAAGGTACAGACTAAGAAAACAGCACAACATGCTTGTTGCTATAGTTGAGTGTCTGCAATTTTCCTAAGTGCTACAGTAAAGACATTAGTGCAAAAATGTTCTAACCTGGCAACATTTTTACTGTGACATCTCTCAAAGTCAGAACTGGTACCATGGTAACAAGGACCCAGTCAAATGTCAAAAAGAACAGGCCAGATACACCACCTGGCATTTTGACCAGACGGAATAAAGAAGCAGCAGCTCAGCCACACAACATCCCTTATAAACATAGGTGTTCAGTGTACAGCAGAACAGTGAATGCCAAAAAGGAAGGGAATATCCATTCCAGCAAAATAATACCTATCTACATTGATATGTCATGAAGTCCTCAAACTCACAACAAAGATGAAGAAGAACTGCAAAGCTGAGAATAAGGAAAATCTGACACAAGTTTGATCGTGTTTCCCATGAGTAGAAGACAAATCAAATGCATCAGGAGCAAACATCTTGGAAGGAACAGGAACAGCTCAAACAAGTAAGGGCTAGTGGGGAAAACCATCTCATTTTGCAGGCTCTTCAGATGCTCCATCTCAAGATGTTTGAGAGCTGACTACAGACAAGTCTGCCATGTGCCAAGCCAACCTGAGAGGCTTGATACAGGATACCATTTTCAAAACTGCTGTAGTTTAGAGTTTTGTTCTGAGTAAACTCATGGGCAAGAAAAATGAGCAAAGCCTACTATGCTTTTTCTGCAGACAATGTAAATGTGGCTGTCAGAGAGCACAGACAGGAATTAATGCTGCTTGCCACTAAACAGCAGTACTGGCTGTGCTTCCTTTTGGTCAAGGAAAGTTGCCAACTTCATTAACAGAAACTAACCTCATAATCTAAATGAATTATGAATTAATTACTCATTTATTTGTAGTATCCATACTATAAATCTTTAGGAAAGGCTTAGTTGTAAAAAAGGTGTATCCTGCCAGTATACGTTCCAGAATAGAATTATTTTATCTGTACAACAACAAAGCGTAAGCACCCAGCTGAAACCATGGCTCCACCGCACTGAATATCTACCTACAGGGGAAGAGGTAGTTTCTGTACTGCATGATACTGAATTTAATTAAACCAGATAAATAAAAGTGAGATGGAAGGTGTATTATTATCCTTGCTTCAAAAATATAAAACTACAAAACAGAGAGCAAAGCAGACAAGGGCACACAGTGAGAATCTGTGCTAACAGCTGGGAAGTGAACCTAGAGATAACCTGAAATGTACTCAGTCTTCAGCATCAAAAGCTGTTTTAGAAGGTAACCAGCTAAAAGAAAATAATGCCTTTATTTTAATGAAGAGTGTCAAGTGGACAGTTTCAGGATATCAACTCTATGTACCAATGAATCAGACATCTGCATGGAAATGTAGCAAGAATTTAGGACTATACAGATAAAAGGTTCTTAACCAGCTTCCAGCTACATCAAGAACCACATTACACAATTTCATACTCTGAGTTTTATCTTTAAAAAGGCAGTTTGACTTTTCCATTTGCCTTTACTCTGCTCCATCCCTTTCCAGTGTCATTCTAACCGAAAACATTTTTCAAATGCCACTGCCCTAATAATTCTGAATTCCCCCCTTAATTATTTTATTCAATTTACACCTATATGTTTTGCGTCAACACTGTACTTCAGTAGCTTCACAGCTCTTCTTGTTCCTAAGTTATTTGTTAGTATTTACGTACATTTCATAACTCTGCTCAGCTTTCATTTAATGAACAACCCAAGGCAACATTTTCTACTCTGCTTTGATTCTTATCAGCCACTTTCCCAAGTACAGATACAGCATTTTTATTTCTTCTCCAGTCATATAAGACCATTCTGACTTGACCAATTTGCTGAAAATCTTTGGTGTGAGGCACGAGACTGACAGTTCATATGCTATTTCTTTCCAAATGCAGGCATATCCATCACTTGGTCCCTTCAAGTTGGAGGGATCCCTTCAGCCCTGGCTGGAGTAACTTCCATTGTATACTGGCAATCCTTTTAGCTGACTCCTTTTGCCTTGCCTCCACAGATAATGCGAGCATTATTAATGGAAACTTAGGCAAAGTGTTAATCTAGCCTTGTGGTCCCCCACAATCTAGAGGTTATTCTTGCTTTCTACCTGTTCTTCATTCACATTGCAGAGTCATTTCTCATTTTATACAGTTTCTTGAAGTTTGATTTGATAATACACCAAAATACTCTTTGCCCAATCTGTACTATTGCTTTGAAAATTTGTCCTGATCAGGACATACCTTAGGTCTCAGTATCTTGTCCAGTAATGTTCTAACACCACCATTTGCAAGTGCTCTCACCACATATACTCGTGTTAGCCCAGGGTCCAATTTATTCACAGCTTTGGTATCATACTTGCTAAGAAGACTCCTATTATATTAGAATTAAGAGTACAATGATTAAAGCTAAAGAAATAAACGAAACAATGTAAAATCCTCAAACACCATGAAGCTTTAGTTTATGCTTCATATTAAGTATACTTTTATGCTTCAAGGTTATTCAGTAATACTACTCTTGAAAAGTAAAATCAGAAGCACACCAAGCAGAGTCTAAGGGGCTGAAAACAAGGCAATATCCAAAAGAGTTGCTATTTCTGCTATGGAGCAGCCAACACTTAGCTGCCCATCCAAGCTATCACAGTGTTTGTTTGCTGTAGATTCTCAGTGATTGCTGAAGTACCTTTTCTGCACAATTCTACCCTCAGGCTCCTGCCTCCCTCTCTCTTTTTACGGAGATACTGAACACTGTCCTTTTCTGACAAAGCTCCCTGTATGATCTCATCCTGTCGTCCCCTTGTCTGGCCTCAGCTTGGCCTCCTGACAAAAGCTAAAGTAGAAAAGTAGCTACAAGACCAATGAACTTCAGTAGCTCGATAAAGTATTTTTTTAAAAAAGTATTTCAGAACAGAAATTTGTTCCCTTTCTCTCTTCCTTCGCCAGCCCCTTTTCATTTTTTTTCTTTTTAATAAACACTTTAATCTGTGAACTCTGTTCTCATGAATAGCAGACCTTAAAATAAAGCTACCAAATTACTTAAAATCTTCTACAGGAAGGACAAAAGCAGCAGATATGCTCAGAAAAGGTCCAAGCGAGCACTATTCAGAAAGAAAGTCTTCAGATTTAAGGAAGAAAAAATGGAATACACAAACAGCCATGCACTCCCATACTAAGAGCAACGCGGGTTACTGCGGTATGAAAGCAAATGAGCAGGCAGGCAGCCAACCTGCTGGGCCATCCCCTATAGGTGTCACAACAAGGCAAAGGAATTTGCAGTGGAAGGTCTGGGGAGCAGCTGTCACCGAAAGAGACACATATATTTTAAAGGCTTTGTCATTTGTCTTTAGGGTGGGAAACGCTGTATTTGACCTCCTGCTGAGGCAGCAGCCCAGTTGCAGCAGTGTGGGCCAGGAGAATAAAAGGCAGCAGCTATTATTTCAGGTACAAACACCAGAAAGCAGAGACAAAAGGCACAGTCATTAAATCATCATTTCTATTTAAAAACACACATGACAACTTTTTAATACTTTTCATGCTGCATGAGCCTCCCCTCCTCTCCAAAACAATTTGTATTAGCTAATTGTTAACCATCTCAATGGCCAAGTAAAACAAGACTGAAAAGCACATCATCAAACACCGCCTCAGCAACACCAAACGGTCCTGAATGGGAGAGCTAAGGAACTGACAGCTCTTGCTCTGTTCCCCTGAATTCCCCCAGCGAAGGCTTTGAGGCTGTGCCACCTGAAAAGGTTGCTGCCTCACCTGGCTCCAGCCTCTCATCTCTCTCTGCTTCCCCCATGTTTGCCTGTCCTCTGATCTGCCATCTGCACCTCCTGTAACCACTCCCTAAACTCTTCAGCTTAGCAGGGAGAGGGAGCTACCACCAAAACGGCTTAAACCAGCTGAGATGAAACATCACAGGGCCATTTGCATGAACTAGGGGTGTGGGTTTCCCATAGAGTTGAGCCAATTTGGCAGCTGGCGGTTCTGCCCTCTAGCCTCAGGCTCCAGACCTCTTCTATTAGGGATAAGAGACCCTCAGGCACTGCCACGGGACCCTCACTCTCCTGGGGCCCTGCAGAGAAACAGCTCAGGGAGCCAGTCAAACAGAAAAGAAGCCATACCAGGAAAACCTCTTTGCCCAGTACAGGTCTCTGAGCAAGCTTAGGGTGGGAACTGCTGGAGAACAGGAGCAGGACTACTGACTGCACTGGTTCAGCTGTCTGGAAACCAGGAGACCTGAGGGACATCAGGCTGGGGTGGTCTACCTGCTCCACACAGCAGAGCTGCAAAACCTGCCAGCCACTGCTGCCAGGCCACTCCAGGCTCCCAGCCTGCAGGACATCAGTCAACAAGCCTTGTCCTAAGGTACAAAGAGGTACTAATAGTGGATGGGCCTTGAAATGATTTGGGGCAGTTATTTTCCCCAGTGTTCACCTACTCAAATGTGTTTTAATTAGAAAACGTTTTTTTCTCCTTACATTTCAGAATGTCAGACACTAAACAACATGGATTAAAAATGTTTCCACAGTGATCTCGTTGGCAGCATTAAATTCATACTTGGTGGAATGAATTCAAACTGTTATAAATTCCCCTTAAGCCTAGAGGAAGGGAAAAACAAATGCTTATTCATTAAAATTAATGCCATTTGATATCTACATCAGGGGACTTCTGTACGAAAGTGACTGGAAGAAGTGTTGAAGGTGTCTTTCAACAGATGCAACAGAAGACAGAATGAGTTACTCAAAAAAATGTGCAAGCATCCCTGACAACAACTTCAGCAAATCACAAAAGGCAGCTTTCAGTGATGCACACTGTTTGCAAAAGAAAACAAAGGACAATCTCAACATTTTTACAAAAACTTAATGAGAGAGCAGAGCTACTGCTACATTAGAAATCAGAAAATGTTAATGCACTCAGATGTGGAAATTTACTCCAAGTCCATATGTTTGAAACGACCTCACATTTGTAACCCTTGTCTGTCAGTCTTTCAAGTTGCCCATTCAGTGATGTAGCTCTCATAGATTGCGTGTGAATGTGACATCCTTAGAGTAGGAGATACATGTGGCATTTCACAAAATATGTCATAGTATGCCCCAAAATATGAGTATTTAACACAGACAACAAGAGCACGAGAAAACATGGTGTAGACGGGCATGAGAAAATCCCTGGAATAACTGGTTAAACAACTCTATACATAGTAAAACTTAAGTACTTACAAAACCAAATATTTAAGATCATTGAAAATAAACTATTGTATATGCAAGTAGGAAATAGGAAGAAAAGCACAGGACTGAGAAAGGTTTTAGAATATACTGAGAGAAGAGCAAATGATTTACCAGCTTTCCCAGTATTGTATCAATTAACAATGGAAACACTGCACTTTGAACAGACTGCTAGGGTAATGAGTTGAAAAAAAAAAAAAAGGCATATATTCCCAAAAAAGTAATTACTGGCAGAAATCAAACACTGACACTGGACTTTTGTAGGACATAACTCACCAGCACTTTTCAAGATTACCCCCTCATGCAAGCCCTAAATGAAAAGGACTACAACATGAAAAGATACAGAGACTCACAACCTCACGTTCACCAACACGTGGATAAAAAGACATGTCAGGAAGAATTAGTAAGATGGGGGAATAGCTATATTTAAAAAAAAAAATTTGAAAAGTTTTAATATATCACACAATGCACTCATAATGGAGAGTCTCACTTGACAAGCATTTTTTGAAAAAAAAAAACCCAAACAACCAGCAACAGATGTGATAGCTAGCTAATGGATAAACTTAATAGAAATTCAGAAGAAAGGGAGACTGTGCCTGGTCAACAGAATGTTTTATCCTCCACACAGTTTTTCCGGATGAAAATCAGACAGTTTATTCAACATTTAGTAAGATTAATGATCCCTTCCCATACAAAAAAATAAAACAGTAAGTCCAGTGAACTTGCTTTGATGTGAAAGCCACTTTTGCACGAGGAACTGCTTAGAACACTTAGGACAAAAGGTAGCCATGAGTAAAGATAAAAGGAACATGAAAAGAAATGTTAACACCCAATCAGTCGGCTACAAATCACTGTTTTGGAAGAAGGTAACCTTTCCTGATGTTCTAAAATGGGAACTGCATACCAGTTTAGTACTAAGCAGAGAAGTTATCCATGCTCAGACTGGAATGGAACAATTACCTTCCTGTTTTCCAGGCCAGTGCACATTATGTTGACATTCATCAGCTAAGAAAAGGAGAACCAGAATTAAATGCTCCAGTTAAATTGAACATGTGAGCAGCAGAAAGACTCTCAAGTGCGTTTTCTGCTTTTACTACATAGAGAAGCAATGGCAATACATCATGATCAAATATTGTACTTGATCAGAGCCCTGTAAGAGATTATTGCTGTAAAATACTGGAAAAATGGCTACTTAATACTATACCACTAGCATTGCTAACTACTCTTGGCTCAAAATTCTAAAGCTAACGACTAGATGGACGAGAAACCACGGTATTTATTTGCACAGACATATGAAGTCAAGGAATGACTTGCAATATATATATCAGAAGTGCAGAATGAATATGAAAAATTTAGAGATTGACACATGACAGAAAATCAATGGATTACCAAGATGGAGGGGTCTGAGTATGTTCATTCCCACCACAAAATTACTGAAGATCCGTGCTTCCGGAAGCAACATTTCATCCATAAGTTCAAATAGGGTAGTGAACAGCACCAGTTGGGGAAAACATGGATTTCCGAAGTCATGTCTCCTCAGAGGAGTATGTCATCAAACTTCTAAAAGCAACAGCACTCTTAACACCAAATACGTGTTTGGTTTTTTTTGAAGAATGCAAGAGAGTTGCAGGTAGCACTTATTCAGAATATGACCATCCAAGACTCAATAATACACCAAAAAAAGGCTTTTCCTACCAGCTGATTTTGGAGTGAATTTGTCCCTGTTGGCTGCACATACTGCCAGTAGCCTGTATCCAAGGTCCAAGTCAAATCCTTGCTGAGCTGCCACTCGACTAACCACCTGCAGAGGGAAAGAGAGAAAGCTTCATTAGGGGTTACTTGAGTTCTTCGCAAAGTTACATCAACCTGCTTATCAGCACTAATGTTAGACAACAGAATCTGCTGCAAGAGCCACAGTACAAACATGGTATGAGGCACTGCTGTCCAGTAGTTTCCAAAGCAAGCACAGCAAACTGAACATAGGAGTATTCTGGTGATCCAGTTATTTGACCACTTGTCAGAAGAAAGGCCTGGTACTTCCGTGAAAGTTGGAGAGACAAAGGCAGAAGAAGTAATATGCAAGAGCAATGTATGTAAAGATTGTACAGAATATATTTTACTATACTTGAGACTTGAGGATGAGAAATCCCTCAGTCTCTGTCTCTGTTTTACAGTTCCTGGCTCTGTTCTCAAGGGCAGTGCCCAGGTCCTTTAGGTCAAAATGCCCGCTCCATGATGGATAGTGTTCTCCCACGCCCTGATCAGTGTCACAGTTGCTGCATTTCAACAATACCGTATTGGGAAACACATTTACTACAGTTTTAGAATAAATAGGCCCGTGAAAGAAGCATTTGCCAAACACATTAAATTAGGGAAAGACGATTTTGTTGTTGTTGTTGTTGACTGATCTAGAAGAACTAGCAAAACCAGGCAAATCAAAGACTGGAATTAAGGATGAAAAGCAGTCAACTATTTCTCCAAGCCAGCAACTCAGCTATCGGCCAAGAACGTATCCTCATGAAAATCTACACAGTACAAACACAATACCACAGTCCTTCTGCCAAATGATGCTGAAGTTACACACAGCAGAGCTTTTCTATTGCCTTCCAGTGGCACAGGATGACTTGAGACTCAGAGGCACAGATAAAACAGATAATTCTTAACATTGCCATTACTTCTTTGCATTGAAAAAGTGGTCAAGGAACTGGACAAAAAACAGAACACCATTTCCTTGCGTGAAGCAAAAGAAAGTCCTATCCTTAACAGTTTACAATACACGAAAATATCCTTTTGCCACCCCTATCTTCATCTGAAAGCCTCTTTTTTAATTAATGACACTGCAATTATCTGTGTCCAGAACTGGATCCCAGCAAAAAGCCACGGTATAGCACGGAGTGAAGAATTAACATATGTGATAATCTACAAACATTATTCTGAACTTCTTCCAATATGTACTTTTCTAATTTACAATTAAGAACCAAATATATTTCTTAAAGAAGAATTAGCATGATATGAAGTTCCCAGGTAGACTTTTTTGTTGTTTCTCTTGCTCCTATTACTTTAGAAATTATACATTCACAAGACTTTATCAGGTGGGAGTGTCTCCTCCCTAAATTTAACCCTCTCAACCTCAAAACTGAGTAGAGAGCTTCAGGGAAAAGAAATGAGAATTGAGGATAATCAGTACAATAATACACAACCCTAGAACACATTTTTATCTCATTTCTGTTTTATCTCATTTCTTTACAACTTTATGTTTTAGCTAGGGAAAAAAAAAGTAAAAGAAATAATGCAATTATTTTTGATAAATAAAAAAATATTCCCAACTCGGTAGATCAGCCTTTAATCCTTTACACTCAAAAGTCTGGCTGTTGTTAATATCATGGCTAAGACTCTGGGTCCAAACTTGCAAAAATAAGATTAGAAAACCCCCCAAACAACAAGTGTTCACAAGAAAAAAAAATATGAGAGGAGAACAAGATATCTCATGTTTCGTGCTAAATTAGCAACAGGAGTGAAGACTGGTGGGCTGCCATAAAATCTGGAAGACACTTACATAACTTGAAAATGTAACTGTTCCTCTTTCCTATTTCCAGTCTCACCACATTTCAGCTACCAACAAGTAGATATTAGGGGAGGCATGAGTAGAAAGCAGACAAAAAGCCCTTCTAAAAAACCATCTTGTAAAAGGCTCCTGAGAACAATGTCTCATTAACGTGCAAACATTAATTAAACTCCTTTAGCCATCATTTACTGCACCATCACAGAGGAACAAGTTTCAGAGTGTCAATCAGGTCCATAAAACAACAGAGAAAGGGCCCTTCCAATTTCTGTTTTTTAAAAAGGACATGATCACTAAACTATTTTGAAACTGGACAAGAATGAGGGCAGATACGCCTGATAATCAGTGAGCACACAATAACTTAGGAAATTCATTGCCTGTTTATATGCTTGATTCATTTTAAAACATGAAGCTACAAATACTGAGACCCTCCCGGTCAGAGGCCAAATCACCACTTTCAACTGACATCTTACTAATTATGGAAAAAATTCTACTAGGTAACTCAGGAACTACGGAGAATTGTAAAAACCACAAAAGCCAATATCTGCTTGCAATGTCTTCACTGAATAGACTGCAAAGCCTTGGTCAGTCTGAGTCCTAACCACAGGCTGAGGCCTTTTACACTCCACTTCTCATCACATGCCTTTTCTTAATTCCCCCCCCCCCCCCCC
>VZRE01006634.1:614828-647433 GCA_013396775.1 Cephalopterus ornatus
ACTCCCCCCCCCCCCCCCCGAGAAAGCAGTGCTGTGTGACTCAGTGTGGCAGAAAGCAGAGCTTTTGGGTGCCAGGGTGCACAGCCCTGGGCTGAGTGCACCGATGGCCATGCCACAGCCTGCGAACGCCCACCTCGGAGAGGGTGAAGCTAAGCATGAAAAGGTGGAATCTGAACTTGAGAGTATACAGAAGTCACCCAGTCAAGCTATTACTTACTTTGCAAGCAAAGTGCGAGGGAAAACAAATTGCAAATTCATTTTTGCCAAAAAAAAAATTAAAAAAAAAATCTAAATTGGAAAGAAAGTGATTCCACTGACAAACTGCAAAAAACCCCCTTCTTCCTCTCAGAAGAACAACAAAACCCACAGATACTTAATAGAAAGCAGACATTTCTAATAAAATTTCCATTTTGCCAAGAGTCATTTTCCACCTAAATTTTTCTTCTACACACTTTGTGGAAAGAGGCTCTCTGAAATGAACTGGTGGGACCGCACTCAAGAGGGTTTTCTCTGGTCCCTTCTCCCTCAGCTCTTGGCTTTTGCACACCATTCCTCAGTGATCTCCTTGGTCAACATGAATAGGGCAGTATACTGTATACATTTGTTTCCAGTTTCTTTACAGGCTTACAAATTTTTGCATTAACCATATTGAAAGTTTAAGCTTTTCTTTCAATTGTGACAGCTAAAGACTTCCTTTTATTTCAACATTAAAGTTAATGGAACAGATCATATATCCTCCAAGGATCCTGTTTCAGGTTGTCCACAACTCGAGTCAGACATTGCTCACTCGGTACTTTACTTGTAAGGCTTTCCTCCAGTGAACCTGTATGCAAGGGACCTCCTGGCCTTTTAAATAAACACTGAGAATTCTCAGAAACAAGATGACAAATGCGTCACAGGTGCGTGATCCAGAAAACACAAAGAACTAGCTACAAGACATTCGGTAAATTTAATATATTCAGGTCAGCAGACCCTGATGAAATTTACCTTAGAGGGTCTCAAAGGAACTAGCTGGGGCAAACCTTGTAACTGCTAATGATTATCTTCAGAAATTCATTCAAGACAGAGACCTTGAGGGCACATCAAATCTCTTGTTTTAAGACAGTAAAAGGTGAATCTCAGAAAGTACAGGTATCCAAACAGATAAAAACGAAATTATTAAACAAATATTAGGTGAGTAATACAGAACATCATCATGAATCCATCAGCACTGTGCAGTTTCCCTCTTTGACAAGTTAACATATCTGAACTCTAATATGCCTTTTGACATTGTCCTATATAACGCTGTTGTAACAAAGGAACATAACCCAGATGACAATAGTATAAATTTTATTCAGATTATTAACTAATAGTCCTCTGTCGATTCCTAACTTGTCCTGGTTACAGGTAAGTTCTATGTATTCAGTAATGACTTGGACAATGAAGCAGAGTAAACTGCATAACCTCTAAATGGTTTTTCAGGCAGAAAAGTCTGCATACATTTAAGAGGACAGGGTAAGAATTTAAAATAATACTTATAAACTGGAAAAATGTTCCAAAAACCAGATCAAAGACACATATGAAATACTATGGATATGAAAGAAAAATTCAATGCCCAAATAGAAAATTAGGAGCAGATATTCATCTGGTCAGTGTACACATGACTTAGGATAAACACTGGGAAAATGTCTGAGGTATTAAGGATCATCAAGCACCAGAACGAGCTACCTATCAATCCCTGGATTTTGGAAGGTAAGGGGATTTACAGCAGACCAGACAGTATCTATATCACATTCCAGCTTGGAGAAAAAGAGTAGACAGCAGGTTCCCTTAGATCCGTCCAAAGCCAAACCTGACACCTGCTGCTGACTGGAGCCATGCAGCTCAGTCTGAATCCTGCCCCAGGAATCCTACCACGTTTGAAACCTCCTGTGATTTTGATCTTACTCAGGTAACGGTGCTGATCGGATGGAATTGAGGCAACGCAGTTTCAATAATCCATTAAATGTAACAGCTGAGTGCTGTGGTACCACTTGCAAACATACTCAGTCCTCTTAACTGCAAATTCAAATTGAGCACATGGGCAAAAAGTCAGACAAAATGCATCTGGCACCACGTGTTCCACCATGACTTCATTCTGCAATGCTGTAAGCATGTATCTTTGTTGACCTAAGCATACCTAACATAAAATTCCATTGAAAAGTAGTGCATTAAAAAAAAAAAGTAACAGACATAGTTGCCAGTACCACAATCATAAATTGAGATCATCATTCATTATCATGATTGAGAGAGGTGCTTGGCCAGCTCAAGGTTCAACACTTACTATTTCTCTATGCTATATTACAATAACATTTCAGACAGTTAGATCTTACAAAAGCTAGCCTATTTCCTACACACACTTGTAACACTTAGCTTTTATTTAATCTTAGATATGGCACTGGTAACTATTTCAACCTCTGTCTGTAAAGGAACATATACCTTATTTGCAAACAAACACTATACCATCAACTGCCAATAAGAAAAACTGATCATCCCAAAACTCTGAAATCTTTAATCTGAATAATTCAGCTAAACAGCATTTATAAAGAAGACATTGCATTCACTGCCTGTGACACAGCTCTACTGAGTTCCAGATGTCTGAACTCTCAGGGTCATTGACAGTGAGAAGAAAATGGTGAGACTGAGGTTTTAATTACATGAAAAGCAAATAAATTCGGCTACCAACATATTTTCTTTCTGCTGAATTTACCGGCAATACTTTCCTCTTCTCTTTTTCCTCCTTTCTCCTTTTGCAAGGCTAAAGAGCTACACCATGGTAAGCTCTATTCCTGGCCCTGCTTGTCATCACACTACAAAGCACTGGAACAATGTACCTCTCAACCTAACAGGGCTGTTAATCAAGAGAGCTATATGACTGCTTATTTCTAAACTCCCTTCCCATTATGTTGCACTTTCAATGAATCTCTTAACTAGCAGCAGTCAAGAGCATCCCCCCCTGCTGGCATCAGAATGAATTTTACGAATTCAATTTGCTGGTTGCTCAAAACTAAAAATGCCAGCTGATTGCTAGTTCAGACGGCTCCGTGTTCAGCCACTTGTGCACACTTGAAATTATCTGAATGCAGTTTGAAGACTACAGCAGAAATTTTGTAATTAGAATTCTGCAATGTAGATGGTAATTTTTCCCCCTCAGTAACACATAAAGATCAGATAAACAGGAAGCAAATTGAGGAATTTTGCAACATGAATAGCGATCTGCCTCAAACAGAGAAAAAAAAAAAGGGTGGGAAAAGGAGGAAGAAATCTGTGATCTGAAGACCTGATCTGATGAGACTCTTACACTCCAGTTGCAGAAGGGCTGCCTCAACAATACAGACAATCAAAGCAAGTCAGGGAAGTTATATATCATTAAGTAGTTTCTTGCCTTTGATGTTTGAAAACAGACATTAAGTAGGTTCTGCAAATGTAAGAGACTTTACAGAGGCCTTGTATTCAAACTGTGGTTTTCTTAAAATTTATTTCCCACCCCATTAGGTGGATAAGAACCATATTTTCAAAATAAAATAAACCAGTATGCCTGCCATGTACTTCTTAACACTTCCTGCAACTGTGACATAAATCATGCAGAATAAGGGTATCTCCTCCTCCTTTACATCCTCTTCCCCTCCTCTGCATGTCTCTAGCAACCATAAACATCAAAGAGAAGGTCACTATACTCAACCCTCTCCATATGAAATTTTTCCCAGAGGAAAAGAGGCAGGGATTGCACTTTAATTAAGCCAGCTGATCACTGGGCCACTGCAATACTGCTGCCACCTGAGTCCTGGCACACTTTGAACAATGATTTGGATGAAGCATACAGTGGTCATATGAAGAAAATGATAAAGGAATTCCAAAAGCATTTTAATTTGGATAGCAACACATCTCAAACAAATATTTTAAGGCTGTAAAGTAATCCATTGCTTAACTAACAAAATTAAGAAAAAAGGGCTTTAGAACACCATGAGGTCATAGGACAACAAGTAATACTGAGCGAGCTATTTGGTAGCACTATGAGCTGCTTTGAAGCAGAGTGTTCTGTGCGTGCTGGTTGTACTCTGATGGTACAGCACGTACACAGCCCTGACGTGCTGTGATGCACTGCAAACACAAAGCCGTGTGCTTGACAGATGCATGGAGAGGATGATGGAAACAGAATTTCTTCCATGTGAACTTTCTGCTCTGGAAGTCTTGGTTACAAAGACTAAATGCAGTATTTCCAGGGGCAGCTGCAACCTCTCATTTTCTGGGTAGAGAATTGCCGAATCAACTCTTCCATCTGTAATTATTCATGCTCAAATCTCAATCCGATTTGAAATCTGATTTTCTGAATGTCACATGTTGATTTTTCATTACATACTCTTCTGCATTAAACAGAAGGAACCCAGGCAAGCGTGAAGTCAATGCAGTAGCAGATACCTTGTGAACATACTAGCATTAGCTCGACTTGTTGCTTTTCCAGTCTGAGGCATCCTGTTGTGGAAACTTTACATTTCTCAAAGATGTCATTCTTGTATTTTTTACTTTTTTTAGTATATATGTATTTTTTAAATCAATTATGTTTTCCGTAACATGTCAGACAAGCTAAAATAGATTTCTGTATCATGAAAACTGAACAGATAGCTTTTTTCCCTTGAAATGATCTAAAAAAATCTTAAGTCTCAATTCTAGGATTTCCTGAAGAGAAGTGAAATTCAAAAGATTATTGTACCATGTATCAGTATCACTAAAACATGAAATTACAGCAGTTTATCATAGATGATTGTTATTTCAGCAACTCTCATCAGCAGTACAAAGATCTAGTAAGAAGTACAAGCAGCACAACAAATTTAAGTGAAATCCATAACCCTTAAATAGAGTACAACTAGGACTACAGCTTTGTGTGTAATTTTTTTACTTTAAAAAGAAATATTTCTTTTACAAACACAGGCGGAGTTTCGCACATTTGATGACTGAGGTAGACTCAACATCTGGAGAGGAAAACCTAGAACACTTAAGATGGGGAGGTGTGGGGGAGGCTTTTTTAAAAACTATTTCAGCGTAGTTTTTTGTGGACAAACTGGGGTAGCAAGTGCCATCTTTTGGATGCAAAGAGAGACACAGATCCTAACCACAGTGGTCAGAGACCACAGCTTTCACTGGAGAAGTTCTGTTACATTCAGTGCTTTTACCGAGTCAGCTGAGATAAGCACACCACGCATACCTAAATTTCTCCCACTGTCCAAAACTGTTGTAGTGCTGGATTTCAATTTCTTAGACTAAGCCCCTAGGTACAGTTACAGAGCAACTGCACACAGCTCTGCTTCCCTCACCCTTTTATTTCTTTGTTGGACACGCTGAAGAGCCCTAAAGAACAATAAACTCAGTGCCTTGTAATGCTGAAGCACAGGAAGAGAACAAGGCAGTGCCTTTATTGTCGTTCACTGAAGACAAGTCTGTAAATCTGTCCGTTTTGCTCTCAGCTGCCCCCTCATTTCCATTTCTGCTGCAGCACCAACACAAATGTTAGCCAATGTCTCCAGGAAGATAATTTACATGTTAAACTGCATGGCAAGAGCAGACCCATGGGACGAGACTAGAGTGGAGCTGAGAAGAGGCAGAAACAGATGAAACAACCTTGTCCAACCAAACTAGGCTTATTTTTTTTCAACTGCTGTGTATAACTGAACCTGTTTCTTTCAGAAGACCATAAGGTAATGCCATATACAGTACATTTTTAGAGAATGATAGTCTTAAATATATTAAGTCTTAAATATATTAAGACTATCAGCCTTGCCATAATGTAATCTAGTGCTAGAATCAGAAATTGTTAATAAAAACACAGCTATATCTGATTTGTGGAAAGTGAAGACTGTTTTAATCAGCTCCTCATAACACTATGGAAGAAATAATATTACATACCAAAGAAGTAATATTACATACCATATCCATTGCAGTTTCAATAATTTATAGAATCAATAGATTTCAATTCTAATTTAGTTTCTGGCCTACAGACTGTTATATTTGATTTGAAAATAAGTACTGTTGAAAAGTAACACCTAGCTTTTCTTGGCCAGTCCGAAGAGATTTTATTGTCTCTGAGAAAGATCATAATTCATATGCATGAGTTCCATAAAAGCTGGTTAAGGGAACCTTTCTGTAGCTTGTAGCTTGCAAGGAACAAAACAGATTCAAAGCTTACCACTCCATCCTTGACTTTGAATTTATCTGTTGAAATGTGTTTTCTTTATAAATTTTTATTACCCAATCACTTTGGTGATTTCCTCTAATGGGTAAGTACAAAAAGTTAAGCTCTAGAATTAGTGTCTGCCAGAACTGTTTGAACATAATGACAATGCATATGCAGTTAGATACATTTTGGCCAGAAGAGGCACAGCTTTTAGGGCTTAGTTCATGGAAAAATATTTTCCTTTTATAATACAAACCATTGGCTCACCTGTGTACCTGTGTTCTCTCTCTGACCGTTTGCGCTGCAAATTACTGAGAATGACTCCAGTTTTATTCGTAGGCCGTGACGGCATTAGCCTAATTTCCTTACCATAAACAGAAATTATTTCACCTCTAAACCAGCAATCATTTAAAGGATCCTATATAACAAACACAAAGAATTTAACTACTTAAATGATGTTTACATACCTTAGCTGCTGTAACAAATCCTGAGTTTGTTCTTGAGATAAGAAAATCACTCCTATTATGCTGCATACAATGGCACTGGAGCCCACAGCAGCAAGTGTAGCTCCAGTAATATCAAGCTATCTACTGCTAATAGCCACTATGTTTACTACTGTGCACATATTATTCTAAAAGACAAAAAGAAATCATCAAGGAAAACCAATCACTAGACACATATTGTTGTTCAACACTTCCTGTCTAGCTAACGCATGAAACTTTCAAGTAATCGAGATTTCCCTAAATGCTGGCATTTAAGAAAACCTTCTATAACAGCCTATATATACATATAAATACATATACACACAAAATATATTATTATTAAAACCAGCAATTCCATAAATGAAGCTGGACGCTCTTCTGCTAATGCCCAGGCAGAATATTCCTAAGATCAAACTTCTGCATCTATCCAGGGTGTGTAAGATGGACAACAGGAATAAAAACATGCAGGTATTATTAACTGAACCAGTCATTGCCTATGGTCTCGACACCAAGATGGTGTGTGTCGGGTAAACAGAACAACTTTCTAGGAACCAGTTCTTAAATTAGAGCACAATTTCAAGACTGTGAGCATATTTTTCTTTTATTAATAGGATTAAATCTAATTGGTTAATTTTTGCAAAAGCCTACAGTTAAGACTTAAATGATGCAAAGAATTTTTATACCCGAGGTACCATTAAATTGGCTCTTCTTAACACAACAGATCACTTTTGATGCTCTGTCATTACACCTGATGCATTTGAACTTTCCAGTGTGTGAATGGATGACTTGCACATTCCTGAGAGAGCTTATCCTTCTGCAGTCATGACATATTAATATGCTTCAATTTGGATTAGTATGTATTGTGTTATCCGCTCATAGGACATGATGATTTCATATCCCTTGATAGTTCCAGAACAGTCTAGCATACCACTTTTTCCCTGGTCAGAATGTTAACAGAACATCATAAAAAATAAAACATTCCGAATACTACAGAGGAGAAGCCTTATAAGCCAGTAAGAGTTTTTAGTATTTGTAGAATTTCCAAATTAAATGCCTTTTGGAACCACCCAGCTCAAACGCTCTAGCGATGGAAGAGATTATTTGCTTTAAAAGGTATATCCAAATATATGGAATTTTTAAGGGAATTTGGTTTTGAAGGTCATTTTCAAGACTGGCAAAATAAAACAATAATCCTGTTTCAGTGGTTGAACAGACTTTCATATTGATTTTTCATTTTTCTTTTAGCATAATGCTCACAAAGAAGGACACTGATAAACCTTTTCAGCACTAAAGAAAACTTGTACCTGGTAGTATAGAACAGGCACCCAAGCAAGCTGATGTTAAAATTACTCATGATATTCCAGTATTTCAGCTGTCTTTTACTTATTTGCAACTTTCTGAATAATTTCTCTGGAAACAGCCTGGAGTTCTATCATGTCTGTTAAATAAAATTAGATAAACCCATTTTCCTATAAGAGAAAAACAAGCCTGAAAATATGCCTTGTCGAAAGAAATTACATATGTGCAAGCTCAGATGGAAAGAACTTTTGTTAGGAGTAAAATAAAAATAAAATAAAAAAGAGACTTTGCCCCCTGTACTGCTATTGTTCTAAGAAGATACAGGAAGTACCAACTTCTTGGGGTACAATCATGTAGTTAAACCTGTTTGAAGGGAAGCGGGAAGAGGGATGTCCATAGTGAGAAATTAAACATTATCTTCCTTAGAGGGATTTTAAAATTAAGAACAAGAAACATACTCATCGCAGTTTATATGCATTCTGCAAATCCTGTGTATTTATCTAACACAGAACAAGCCACCGGGTTAAGTTCCTGTGTTATTTCCTTGTCAGGAATATAATGAGATTACAAAGTGTGATAAAGATGCTGCTGCCAGTCAGTCCTACACTGCAGACAGTTCTCTCCCATAACAAGCTTGGGAAAGGGGGACATGCCACCCTGTTCAGATTTCAGGGAGAACTATGAAGCAAAGCAATACATGAGGTTCAAAATTAACAGTATTTAGATAGTAAGATTTTTTTCTTTCCTTCTTGTCAGAAGAAAGACAGTATTTTCATTTCAATACGCTGAAAACAAGGTATTGTGTCTTTTACCTCACTAGTTTTCACTGAGCTTTTCCTGCTTACTTTCCATACACTCTGTGAACAGAGTGAATCACTGGCAGTCAGACCTAATTTTGACCCTGCACTTGGGCAGGGCTGCAGATCTGCTTACGTAGAAAGAAAAAGTCGAAACAGCAAGGAAGTTGCAGGTCAGATTTACACTGTTCTAGCAGGGGGCTGCAGAAAAATACTGTGCACAGGCTGCCTAATTATACTTGAGGTGAATGTCTCCTTTCCCAAATGCTAACCTGAAAAATGCTAGCAAAGTTTTAAAAAAGCATAAATAAAATATAGGTATGGTCATATAGGATATTATGTCCCTTTTCTCATAATTGATGTTACAGATAACTTTTACTTCAAACAAAATTGTTAAATATCCTATCTTTGGAAAATATTAACATTTTAACTTCCTTTATTTCATTTGTTCTCTGATTGGCAGATATATACGCACCTCCTTATATCACTGGATTTATTCTGAATTTTTGACATAGAAATCTGAGGGATGCTATACACTGGAGCACATTAAGATGGAGCCATTCCTTAACATTTGGATTTCTAGTAACTAAGTCTCAGTATTAGTGTCTGCTTTATATATATCAGCTATGTAGTGCATGAAAATAACCCACACACTTCTGCCCCCCAAAAATACAATGATGGTTACTTCATTAATCATTTTAGAACTTTGGTTTCCTCTGTGACTATTTATTTATATCAACTTGTTTGGCAAATTGCAGTGAAGCTTTTGAACACTCCTGCTCCAGTCACAATTTAATTCTTTTAAAGTGTTGACTCTACATAACAATTTTGGACTGCTGCTTCTGGATGTGCGGGAAATAAAATTTTCAAAACAAAAAATGGTGTTGTGAGCTCACAAATATGTATTTTAATGCATTATAATGAAGTTGCTTTAGGAACTACAGTGGTCTTAATAAAAATTGAATGGAAAGAAAAGCACTGAAATCAGTAAAACTGTTGGAATTAGTATGTCAGGCTTAGACCTGCAGTCAATACACGTAACAAAGTGAGCTGAACAGGCACGTCAGTAACACTGTTTAGTTGAAAGCGCAGCTTACTTAGAATAGAAGTAGTCCTTCAGTCCTACCAAAAGTGCCAAAGGAAAATAAATATCTGAAAAGTCCATTAACTCCATAAGAACATGGCTCACTTAGCAATTTCAAACTATGAAATAAATGTTGTATGTGCATAACAAGCAACCTAGACTGTGCATTTGTAAGTAATCTAACTAAAAAGATTTATCCCTTTTAAGCTTTAACTTCTTGTTACTGCATCTTGCTTCCTGTTAAGCAATGGAGTCAAATAAACTGTTGTTAGGGTCTGGCTTCATTTGTTTAGGGTAAAATGACAAAAAATCCCACAAAACGCAGATTCTGAAAATCAAGTTCCCTTTATACTGCACACAGTATAAACCACAACCAGAACAGGAACCACTGTCACAGTGGAGTGGACATACCGTCAAACAACCCATCAGGCTCTGCTCAAATGGTCTCTGGAAGGCTCTGGGGTCTCCACACCAGTCCAGAAGCTCTGTTGCTGCATTATGGAAGTTTGCCGGGTTCTGTAAGTGCTGGAAAAGGAAGACAAAGCAACATGGTAAATAACATACACAAGGGCTCACGTGTTCCTTTGTACATCACGTTATTGCAAAGGTTGGAAACTAGGAACACCATGGAATTTGAAAGCAAGACTTTAAATTGCACAATGAATGCAGAAAATCCTACTTCATTCTTGTTAGCACAGTTTTCTGCCTCTAACTCATTAGCTAGAGGCAAGCTGTAGCTGAAATACCAGAGCTCACCAAAATTCTTTCCTCCATTGCACCACCTCTCTCACCTGCAAATCATAATGGATTCTACTTGGAAATCAAAACTGTCTGAGCCCAAACTGAGCAAAATTTCAGTCTTATGATCAGTGCCTTTGATGTGGGCTAATGCCCCACTGTGGGAACATGCCAGCACAGCCATACCTTCCAACAACCAACACTTCAATCTTTGCTGCCGGTCGATGAGGCAAATATGATAGTGACAGGGGAAAGCATATTTACTATACTGATCCTTTCTAGGAGCTTTGGTTTTGGTTCCTCACAACATATCATCATGAGCAATCTGGCTGATCAACTTCAGGATGACGAAAAATGGAGGATTATTTCTTAGCTAAAGTGTGGTGGGATACTGCCAAGACTTAAAGTGTTTTCACATGCACAGAAGGCACATAGAAATTTCAGAGTGGAACCCTACCTCTCCTGAAGAGGGTGGCAGGATCTTGAGAGAGGAAAAAAATATCTAGTTTTGTTCTAAAATTTGAGTGGGCAAAGGAATTTGTTAAACTGTCACATTAATCTCTGCCTTTGTACTGAACAACCTGTAGTCCTGGTTTTAGAGGCATTTAGCAAACTTACCTGATACCATTATTCCCACTGTCATCCCTCACTGTCTACATTACCAAAGTATTCCAACATTTTAGCAGGAGCAGAGGGAGGGCACAGGAGAGAAGGAATTCAATTTACATCATTTATATTGCTACCAAATTCTCCAGTTCTGGTGATGCTAGACATTTCAGTGAAAACTCCAGAGACAAGAAGAAAAGAGAATATTTAGGAATTATTGGTATCTTTTCAAATAGTAGTTTTATAATTCTTGGAATTGCTGAGAAAAACATGAAAATGATATGAGCATTTTATCCAGAAGGCACAAATTCCAAAGGCATAATTTCTGAAATATATCATTATTCTTGAATCAGTTGCATAATTTGGGAAAACATGACTACTCATTCCTAAGCATTTGGATGAACTATAATGCTGACAACCTATTTTTTCCTCCCCTCATCCACTCATGCCTGAGAAGCTGTATATATTAACTTCAAGACAAATGAAAGAAAAAAAATAATTCCTCCCATGCCAGGTTTTGAGGAGTTCCCGGTCTGTGAGCTTTTGGATCACATTACATTGAATAATTCTTATTCAACAAAGGCTCTTGGTCAGAGGCCTCATTTTAACAAGAGATGACTGACACGTGCGGCATGGATTTTTAAAACAATAGCAGAATTTGAAAAAGCAGACAGGCATTGTGCAATGCAGTTTTCATCCTCTGCTCTACCAACACGGACTACATCACACTACCATCCAGTGACAGCTTGAGCTGGGCTGCATTTCAGAATGACATTGCTCTGCCAGCTGATCATCTAATTGTTGGAGGAGTCAAACTGTTATGCATACAAATTAAAGAGAAGAATCCAAGTAAATAAATTTAAGAAGTTATATTTTAAGGCTTCTTGAAAAAAAAGTCCCATGAAGAGCCAGCAGTTTGGGTTATGAATCTTCCAAGTAAAAGGTAAAAGAATGCATTTTTGAAGGCTTCATTTAAGCCTCCAGAAGTGACAGCCTGACACCAAATCTCTCAGTGAATACTGCTCCTTCTACTTGCCTGTGCCAAAGCACGGGTGACCTCAATGACTTGGTGTAACTGTTTGTTCTGTAACCCTCTATAAAGTTATTTCGCTGCATCAGGACTGAGCCCTGAGGCACACTATCATAACCCACTTAAATACAGAGGGGATACTGAAATCCTGACTTCTTAAATGCACCTACCCAACTGAAACTCATTTAGAAACTCATTGGGCAAGATAAGCAATTCTGTTAGTTCCATTATAGGCTAAAAAAAACCCAAATAAAGCATAAGAAAAAGTTGTCAGAATACCAGTGGGTTTTGCCTCTGTGGAGCGGATTTGGGTAGTTTATGGGATGAGAGAAAAGCTGGTCCTGCATGGACACTTCTTGCAATGTCTCATGCAGCCCTGTCTGGGATATATTTCTCACAGCTTTCTGACTTTTTAAATGATTTTAAATTAAGGTTCTTCATCAGCTTTTCTTTTTCACATTACAGAGGGCAAGGTTATTTTTGTGGAAAACAAAGAGAAGATCAAGTGTGAATCAAAGAATAAAGGCAGGTACAATTCCTTCCCTAAGTTTTGCAAGAAGACATCCCAAATGCCCACTGTGATTTTTATTTATTGACAACTTAAACAGTGTACCTGGGGCAGAAAAGCCCCAATGTCACTCTCATCCTCACAACAAAAAGCCTGCCTGAGAAGAATATTACATCTACTATACTCATCGAACAGGAAATTAAAGAGATTTTCTCAGCTCTCTATCCAAGAACAGAAGTACAAAACAAAGCTTATGCCAGATCCATCCATCAGCTTTGTTGTGAAGCATTTCCCATGCATAGCTCTGTCCTCTTCAACTGAAATTATTGGCAGCATTTTGACAGAAGCAAGGCATGTGCCTGAAGAGTCTAGTCTGAAACTGTGCTTCATGTAAACAAGGGGGGAAAAAAAATCACCTCATTAGTAGATGGTTTAGAAAAAAGTAACAATGAACCGGATCTGGCTATGACACATCTTGGTGTATCTTCAAAGCTACTAGTGAAGGGCCACCTAACACCACCATGCTTACAAGCAGTCATGTTTTCAATAAGTGGAGAGAATTTGTATGAATAAAATCTGAAGCAGAGATGAACAAAGCAAATGAACAGAACAAAGCAGTTATTTACCAGAGTGCTTTCAGTATCATTTGCTTTTTAGAAGTGAAACTTAACAATTTCTATAATTGAAAAAATTTAGAAGATTTTCAGTCTAATCATTTATAACACCCCAAACCTAATATTCCCTTAGCCTGAATGGAATAGAGATCACAGAAATACTTGATGCATGTGAGTGGATCGGTATTGCAGGGATCACAAGGGACTCCCTCTGAAGGGATAGTCTCTCAGAGTCATTTATTTTAGATCTAAGGAATCTTGTGTTCTTTGTAGCTCTTCAATTAACAGTCTGGTTTGAGGAATAGAGAAAACAGCACAAGACTTTGCTCTCTACTTTACTATGTCCAAGAAGAGCGAATTGTACCACCAAACCCCTCTTCTGAGGACTGGGCTGACATTTTGGTGGGGGGAGATTGCAAGGAAGATGGAAACATCTACTTGCTGCCCGTGACCACCTCCAGCTCACACGCTCCATTTACATACAGAACAGTCTATCTTCATAAAATCGTGAGGACATACAGGCAGAGGATGCAGGTACATTAGGACCCAAGTTCATCAGATTTCGCAGCAACTGTCCGTGTGCCTGTTCCACGGTGTACTACCCTGTAGTTGCCTGAAGCGAGTACAACACCACCACTCATATTGAGAGTTACACACAACAGCTGATATGTGGCAATTTTGGTCCAAACACTGCAAAATACAGCCACCACTTGAAATTGTTACTCCCTTCCCATCAAACAGTGATCAAAAAGTCTTAATATGCAATAACAACTCTGCAATGGGCCCAAAAATATAACCTTCATTCCACATATGAATTCAGACCCCTATGAGTTAAATAGGCATATATAATAAAGATCTTATTTTTTAGAAGGATACTAAAGCACAATTGAGTATTATCAGTCATCACACCCACACCAAAGTGGGTGCAAACCACTTCCTGCAACCAAAGACTCAATATGATTTTAGAGACAGAAACCAATTATCCACATTGAAACACGGCAAGGACAACAGCCTTATCTCCTCTAAATATAGAAGACTGCAACCCACATGTACACTTGTGTATCTTCGAGCAGTCTAGTAAGTAATGGAAGAATATTAGTCAAAATTAAGAGCAATTACAGAGGCTTAACATTATCTCACACACATCAAGAAATGCTAACATGACAGCAATGGTATGGAAAGTGAATCATTTAAACATGAAATCCACATGTTCCAGTTTGTTGCTATAGAAAACAAATGTAGAATTTCAATTTACAAATGACATCTCTAGTGAAGGATTTTTTCCTCTTTTCTGTGGAATACATTAGACTGAAAGCAGAGACCTAATTTGCCACAACTTAACCTATTCAAAATGAGATGTCATGCAAATAAGTTTTTGAGCAGCAAACTGCTTAACTATGCTAAACAAGTTACTGAATTTATTTACGTGATGTCCCAGCAAATTACGAAGGCTGACTCAAGTTGTCTGTTTGTTTTGCCGAGTTACGTCTGCTCTGTGTCTCACTCCTTGATTTAATTGAACTGCTGAAGATAATATAACTTATCACACAGACACTATGCCATGTTGCTAGATTCTAGGTTAATTAACAGTAGCCTACAGTCACTGAATTTCTCACATGGTTAGCCACTTGGACCCTGTCTACTGTCTAGCTTCACTAATCAGCGAGTCTGGGAATTTTGCATTAGCGACAGAAAACACTGGCAACACAGGGAGCTTTTCAGCGCACAGAAAAAGAAAACACAGAGAGATGGTACGTAGCCTTTTCTTCGCTCTGGAATTAACCCGTTCCTACACACCATGTGGCAAGGCTGCACGCTTGGCAAGCGTTCTGGTACACCAATTGGGGAAACTAAATCCAGGAGGCAGCTGCTCTCCTGCAGGACAGAAAGCTTGGGCTGCTGTTCCTCAAGCACTGCCAGCTAACGCAAGCAGTGGCGGCTGCCAGCCCTGACAGGCTCCTGCCTCCCACGGCTCTGCCTTCCCCTCCTGTTCTGCTGCACAGCATAAGAGGACACATGGCTGCATGGTGAACGAGCCCCATCCTATATAACAATTTGAGCTGCACTGGCTCCCCAAAAAGGCATGCAGTGCAGGTCCTTGAACCTTAGCACTAGCCAGGGATATAGCAGCAGTGTGAGCCGCTCCAGCAGCAGGCCAATCAGGAGCCCATAGGAATGGCCACGGGTTACAGCACGTAATTTTTTCATACCAACACTAGACTGGAGTTGACCTAAAATTAAGGATACATTTTCTTGATAATGCTTAGCCTCATGGCAAGCTGCCCCTGAGAGATTCCTTGCCAAACCACGTACTTCCACCACTTTCAGTGCCTCAGACCATGCTTCCTGTTCTGACTGTGAACTAACCCCCCAAATGCTGACTTTCAGTCATCACTTACAGTGAGATTCCCCACAATCATGTGACCACACAATCATTAGACCTGACTCAAAGGAAGTGGCAGCCAACAAAAGGTAGGGCTTGGAAGGTACCAGGACCCTGCTCTCAGCAGCCGCTTTGGATTAAACACATCATGAAACTTCTCCCAAAGGTGGAGCTATACCATCAATTTAAGAGGAAGACACAGTTAAGTTCACAGCATAAATACTCCTCCTGCCTCACAACATCCCCCTTTTTTAAAAATAATGGTACTTTCAGTTATTTAAACCTAGAGAAATATTTTTGGTTTTAATATTCCTCATTATTCTCCATAAAACACAGTGCATACAAAGAAAGGTGCTAAAAGGAAAAACTGACTTTTATTGTTCTGATATTGTACATATTTACGCTTGGCTTAATCCTCAGACTTCAGCCAAGTTTAGACAACAGGTTAATCTATGTGTTCTCAAAACTTTGCAACAGAATTTCAAGTGATATAAAAATCAGTACCAAGCCCATCTTTTCCAAATGATAAGCCAGATATTCAGATGACATAAACTTCACATAGAGCTCATGACATTTGAATTGCATATGTACACAATTCTGAAGTTCACAGGATCTGCTTGCCATTTTCAGCTGTGAGGATGCAGGTTTTCAAGCCTTTCTCCACAACAATGGAAATTAAAATTCTCATATGGCTGTAAAATCTAGGAATTTAATAACGAAACAAACTATACTGCAACTATAGAAATTTTTATATAAAAATAAGGATGCTCAAAACTGTAAATGCAGCAACCATAGTTCCTTTGGAACTAAAACAATTGATAATGGATGATGAAGGAGCACACCCATGCCTACATGACTTTTCTAACTCTGGTGTATATCTGACTCTGACCCTTGAGACAGGATTTGGTGACTAGGTGCTTCGGCAGACTCAGACTATTTTTTGTTTATCTTAATATTCATCCAGACATGCCTGCAATCACATGGAATGAAAATGCACTGTTTTACTGAAAGGGCGCAAAGAGGGGAGTAGGAAAGAAAGGGACCTGGAAAGAGAAAGGGCAGAGAGAACAGAAATAGGTTACATGCCCTTCAACAGAAAATAACCCAGAAGCAGAATTATGCTGGTCCTGCATGTTGGGCAAAGGGGTTCAGCTCCCAGACAAAAACTAATCACCTCTCTTAAGAATGTAAACAGGATTCCCTGTCAGATGACCTTGATACAGCATAACCAAGGGGAGATAAGGCTAGTCTCTGTGTATTACTCAGTGCACAAGTATGTTCCCACTAGACCTAAATTTGATAGCTCATTCAGCACCATAAGACCTGCAAATCAGCCAAGGCCATTTGCTTTAATACATTCATAGAGCCTTTATTACTTTAAAATCTGAGCAAGCTCTGTGAGTGAGCCCAACCACAGGCCTGTCTCCTCCTCCTATGCACAGGCCTGTACTCCAGATCCCCACCCATCAAGGACTCTCCCTCTCCCTGACATGCCCTCCACTGGCTGCCACGGAGTTCAGGGGAGTTACAGAAATACGGGACACTAACCAAGGAAATATTTTAAACATTGAAAATTATGTAACCTGAAATAGGTGGTTTCCCTATTTTAATTTTTTTTACAGTCAACTGTGATTTCACACACCTTGCCTTATCCACAAGCAGTTTTACTCATCTGCAATGAATATTCAAAACAAATGGTCTTTTTCTTTTATAAGAGGATAGAGGGGAGTATTGAGCTATTTTCTGTCTTCTGGGAGTGTGATTTTTGTTTATCTGGATATGGTTACAGATAGCTCAATTCTCTACAGTCCCTTTCAATATCAAAGATTCTTTTATTTATCAAAAAATTAAAAGGCTCAAGCTGTGCATTTTGTATTCAGATAATCCCCCCTCCCAATTTAGTGTTTGTAAGATTGAGAGATCCCTAATTAATAGAATTATCTTGCATTTACATGGCTCATTCCATCGGAGGCTTTATAAATATTTTATTAAGCTTGCATTTTGAGAGGCACTAGATACACTGAGAGAGAGATTAAAACCATGTCAGCTATGCCTACTTATGAAAAACAGAACGAAAGGGAGTCACCTTTGCCCCCTTGGTCCATTGGAGCTTCTTTTTCAAAATAAACCAGTAAATACTGAGCAAAGACCAGCAGACTTCTAACATGAAGAAAACACTGGGCAAGATCACATGCTAAACACATGAGAAAAAGAACAAATAAAAAATACCAGCATCACTGAACTGCAAAAAACCTAAGCTGTCCAGTTATGAGCTGTAAGGGAACAAAACCTATACTAATGCAGATTTCCACTGATGCTTCTCTCATACACTTTTAGTATAAAGTGTGTGTATAAATCAGTACTGGTTTCAGAAAAAGTAAATGCCTGGCAATTGAACAGCCTTGTTCTGCTGCCTGAATCTCCTATACCATAAGCTCTGTGAGGAAGATTGCACATCTACGTGCAGATGCTGGAGCAAAGCAAAGATATTGCAACCTTGGCTTGCCTGTTAGTTTTACAGAAGTGTTAGAGATGGATTAAACATCCTGATCCTCAAGCACTATACACAGAAGCTAGAAGAGCTAAAACAAGAATCCCTCCCTATTTCTGCTGATCAGAATTACATCGCCATCTTCCTGCTCTGTACCTTTCATATCTACATAACTGCAGTATGTACATTTATGGTAGATAAAACTTTATGTTAAATAAGGGAACATGCAGAAAATGAAACTTCTTTCATCATAAACTGCTGTTCCACCCCACCTTCACCTGCCCAAGAGAGAAAACTGTGACTTACGGGTCTAAAGGCTGCAGTCCAGATCTTACTGAAGATGGAAATGGGGCATGCTAGTGGCAGTATGTCTTTACGGTAACCTATTGATTGATTGTCCAGTTTTCATACTTCTTTTACCACCAGCACCTGGACTGCTACTATGTCAGCTGAGAGCATTGGGAACAGTATGGTTTATAACCATATATATGGTTTATATATATTAAGAGGAGTCTGAACTATTTTTCCTCAACCACTCACAAACAGTGATTTTACAGGCTAAAAGTCAGGAGACAAACGTACAGCTGTTTACTCTTTCTCCAAGGCCATGCTCAGTCATGCAAGACTCCAACCTATCTTTAAATTTGCAAATACAGCTCAACCAAATTACGAAATTGGTTTGCCTAACCAGTTCACTCGCTCTTCTTGGCAAGTGAAACAAGCCATTTTCCATTAGTATCTCCCTATCATACCATGCTAGCATGAGATGTCTCTATATGTGACTACAGCAACAGTGCTAAGGCTTCTTTATCATTCCAACAGGCATTGCAACGATACAGGAGCTTTCTTCTCTAATGCCCTTGTGATTTTCAGTCAGTAGTTTCAGTCCTAAATATCTTGACAAATAAAGGAGTTAATTTTCTCAAAGCAGTGGCCATTACTCTTTCTGTTAGAATACTACTGCACTATTAGAATAATGTTTAATTATTAGAATAATACTTAAATTGTTAATTGATGAATATAGGCTTATTTGTTCTAGACTTGCTTAGCTGTCACCTTTTAAAAAAAAAACTACTTTCACAATGTCTTTGAGTAGAAGATTAAGTGAAGGATTCAGGCAAAGTGGAGTGTCTACATAAATAATTCTGTGTTATGGACCATTTCTTAATTTGAGGTACATATGAAAAGTTGGGGTTGGTGCTTTTCTTTCATGCAGTTCTTACTTTATCAAGGTGTTTTAAAGACATTAATGAAGTATTACATCATCCCCTTTACTGGAAGATTATTGTCAATAGTGCATTCTTTAAAGAGAAATAACACCACCCAAGAGTATAAAGTGAGCTGAAGGTGTGGGGAGAGGGGGAAGCGCCAATTCCTTCAATTTATGTACTGTATAAACTTGTAAAATTTATTTTAAATAAATACACTTATTAATTTTCTAAATTTCAAGAGAATAAATTCACTGATTTTGAAAAATAACTAAGTCTTCAGTATACCCAATCAAACAGCAGCACATTTGTTCGACATATTTTGTTACCCAGTTAATTTTTTTTATCTCATTTGAGTAATTTACTTACTTATTGAGCTTTTTATAGCACTTTTTAATCAACTGACAATCTTTATTATTTTAATCTCTTAATCTGTGCAGAGATAAAATCTCAAGGTGACTAAACATGGCCACTACACAAACTGATAACCACTGTGAAAGATGCAAAATTCATGTGACCTATTCTCATAGGTCCTACCAGGCAGCTAGACATTACTGAGATATTTCAAAGTCCAAAGGAAAAATGCTTCCCCATCCATCTTTTTCATTTGCATGTGCTTACAAAACCGCCCACAGCACCTGCTGTGTGACCCACCCATGTAAAATGTTTAGGGCTCTTCTTGTGTAACCTACAGAAGCAATAGGGAGTGAACACCACCAGGGAGGAGACTTCTCCTTCAGGAGACGATGGTAGAGGTCTGCACAGCTGAAGGTCTCGCTACTTACAGTACTATCACCACTGCAAACAACTTCTTTGAAAACACTTTCTGCTTTTACAAACAGTTAAATGGTCCTTATGTGCAAATGCTGTGTAAGTCATACCACTATGGATTTGCTGCTGCACTAATGCACACAACAGCAGGAACTCGAGTTGCAAGTGCACATGTATGAAGGAAGAGCCAGAAATGGTGTGACAGAAGCTAGACATATTGACAGCTGTGTCACATGTTCACTACACAGCCCCAGCTGCTCACAAAAAGGACTTCTTATGCTCATCTGACACCAAGGTGACACCATGAATTCAGCTTACAGATTTCTAGAATTTTCACATATTCATCCTTATTTACCAAAAGACAATTTTAAAC
Source organism: Cephalopterus ornatus (assembly GCA_013396775.1). Lineage (NCBI taxonomy): Eukaryota > Metazoa > Chordata > Aves > Passeriformes > Cotingidae > Cephalopterus > Cephalopterus ornatus. Next base: position 635,400 of record VZRE01006634.1, read on the forward strand.
AACAGGCCAGAGTAGTTAGTTGCACAGAAAAGAATAAAATTATACCAAGTACTGTGGGTACTAGAGGTCCTCAGTTTAAGTTTAAAATGTGTATTTTCCATTTTGAAATGGAAATACTAAGAATATTAACAAAACTAATATTAAGAATACTAATACCCCAGGTCCTTGAGGACAGGTGCTGCAGTAAAACAAGCAACGGAATTTGGAATGGGAAAAGTGAACCCACCACAACATTACCATTCCACCTTACAATATGATGTCTTATATTCCTCCCACTGGAATCTTGTCAGATAAACAAACCAGCCAAATACTGCAAACAACAAGAAGGTGCTTTCTTCCCCCACCCCCCTAGAAGTGCTTCTAGCAAATTGCCTCTTTCCTCCTTCCCTTGTGGCTTCCCTACCAGGATGCAGGATCTAATAGGGCAGGAATGTTGACTGACAAGTCTCTAAATGGACTAGAGGAGCCAGGAAAGCTGGTCTGCTGTCAGTTTTTCTTACACATACTTAACTCTAGCAAAGTAATATTCCAACAGACTGAGCACAAAAGAATATGTGGCTATAGGTCTCAGAAAAAAAAAACACACACACACAAAAAAATATAGCTCCTAACACAGCATTGATGGACCATTCAACCAATGAACTGTAACACTTGAGGCCCATCAAATGTCTTTTTACGTAAAAGGTCTTTTCCACCATTAGTCTTACTGTTATATGCTATTTCATAATTAGCTGCTAACCCCCCCGTAACACTTTAGACTACAACCAAAAAATGTGTATTGTAAATAAATGCACCCTTCATAAGACTACTTCGCATTTTCAAAGTTCTTCAAGAATGAAATTTTCATGAAGCTTTATTAAAATCTTTTCAGCTGTAATTTCATAGTAGTCCTTGTTAACCAGTCCAAAATATACTAAAAATGACATGTTTAGGACTGCTGAGCATTTACATGAGTCTGCAACAATAACACTGAAGAGCAGAAGAATTAGTTCAAACATTTCAGCACTTAAAAACAGTTATGCAAATACACAAAGAATTCTATTTTCCTCTGAATTGCAAGCCACCAAAAACCCAGTTGCTGAATGATGAAAGAAATAGGCCTGCTTGTTTCTAATTTGAGCAAGAAAATATCAACAAAACCACACAGCAATTACAACTTTTAGCATATCTCTCTGAACGGCTGGGTAGGCATTATAAAGCCTTGCAACTGCAGCAATTCAGCAAGCTTTCTGGAAGGAAAGAGGGGAGAAATGCTAATCTGTTTCTAGCAATCAGCTATGTGACCTGTGCCTCCAACTAAATGGGGTTGCCTGAGTGATCCAGCATCATTTGATGATATTCCTCAATGTGTTCCTGATGTACCGTGACACAAGCAGCAGAAACAACTTTCTCTGTTCCTACCACAACCTAATACTTTTGCCACCAGAGAGCCTTTTTGTACTTCCCCTTAAACTGTTACTAAAATTTCAGCACAGCTTTAGTACAAGGCCTGATAACTGTGCCCAGCACGGCAGGAAGGTATCACACAGTCATTCAGAAAGGAGCAGCTCCCTTGTAATTTAAATACAGAAAGATTTTTTCCATCTTTGTCTTTTCAAGATTTTCATTAGAGAGATATTGGAAACCTTACAAACTGACAGCAAACAGAGACACAAAAGGTAGAATTCCCTTCTTTTAAAACAGCTATAAGTTTTTCAAGTGGTAAGAGTAGAGAGATGTGACCTAACCCAATGATTTTGCCTGGCATTTGCTTACAAAATACCTTACAAAAACACCTTACAAAAACAATGGACAGTGTTTGCTTAAAGCCACACCTCTAGTCTGTTATGAAGAATGGTTTAAGAAATCCAGTCAATTCTTTTATGCTCCTTCAGAAGGCTGTGCCTGGGTCCTGGGCAGCAAGGAAGCTCTCAAAATCAGCTCTGTGCCCACATGAGCCAGCTCCTACTGCCCTGAAGCTCCATGGTGGACATCATGCCAGAGCTACTTGAGCCACAGGTACTCAGAACATAAACAGATTATTTTTGCAGCCTCAAATAGGGCACTTCTCAGGGGCTATCAGATCTTCGCTGTGCACAAAAATCATTCTGTGTTTTTGTTTGTACAGACAGAGTTAAAGAAAAAAGCCTGCACCCTGAAGAACCAGCTTCCTTCAACATACCCTGAAGAGTCTCCTGTGTCATGAGAAACTAATTGCATGTATTTGGAAAGCCTGTTACTTTGGCTTTTTCCACTGTACATCAAAAAAGCTATGTTTGATTTTAAAGCACATACACTTACAAATACTGAGGGAATCAGCTACAAAGAGACCACACAAGCTGTTCCAGCCTTCCACAGAAGTCTGGGGTTTTTTTAAGCACAAACACACAGCCACCTCTTCGGTTTGCCCTTTCATCTATTCTGGAACACTTCTTAACACACTCTTCATTTCCTAACTAGCTGATTGTATACAAGTTTTGGGTTTGTAGCTTTAAAGCACTAAAAAAGATGAAGGTAAAACACAACCTTGATCGTGGAACAGAAGTCAGCAAGGATATTGTGGGTGTCTCACAAGTCACGGAGCTGGGAAGAAAGAAGCCTGTCCTGACCCTGTGTTGAAACCTGATCTAGTTAAAGAGGCACACGGATTACCATTTATAGCATTTCTCTGGGGCTGGAGTGAGGGGTAAGAAGGGTGGCAGACAGTTCTCAGTCTGGCTGTATGAGCTACTGGCTGCCAAACAGGTTATAAAACATGCAGATGCTGGGCACCAAGGAAGGATGGCTTTCCTCCCCAAAACAGTGCACCCTCTACACCACTGGTGTGTTAGCCACTCCAAAAGTGTACGTGCCTTCAGGAGAGCAGCAGTGCTCTTTGTTCGCAGGCTGGGGAAAAAAGGATAAAAGATGAGACCAGGACAAAAAGGCAGACAGATTTTTGTCTGACCCTGCAGTTAACCCCCAGAATTGGTGAAGATGCATTTATATGGCCATGCAAGGTATTGCTTTGCTCCCCAAACCAACATGTACATAACAGTGTGCAGTCCAGTTCTCCATGGGTGAACTCACTGAAATTACTCTATTACCATGCTAACTTTGCCAGCTGATGGCCCCTCTCAAAGAACAAGGTAAATGTCTCCAAGCTGAAAATTAATGAACCTATGACAGAGAGGTGAGTGTCCTCCAAAAAATCTAGTCAAAGTAAGTTTCTGTCTTTCTCCACTACAGCAAAGGTAACAGCACCAGATTTTAGACCTATGAAAAAGCAAATAGCAGTTTTGATGCTACCTTCTTCAACAAAACAAAATATTAAAAAAATAAAATCAGCCATTCCTCTCCAACAAAAGTATCACCACTTTCACAAAAAAAGCTTTCTGTGACATATTTTTGGTGTTCAGCCACTCTCTTGGTCAACTACATTTTGCCATGAGCTGAAAACAAGAGTATCCCTCTTCTCTTATTGGACCTAAACAGAATGGAAGAACCCTGAATTCATGAGCACTCCCAAGCAGGATACCTCCTCATCAGGCATCCTTTGCACTCTGACAGAACAGAGCAGCTACACAATCATGCCCCTGAGTCCACCAGAAAACCCTGAGCTTTCTTTCAGACAGATCAGACAAAACAGAAAATGCTACACAAATGCTGGGCAGTCTGACCTTCCTTCCTTCCCGTTGGCCTTCATCACTGAAGAAATATCCTAGCTGCGTATTATAAACCAGCACTATATATAAATGAAGCTTAGTGGTTTAACAGAGTACCCCTTATATAGGCAAAAATATCTCTTTAAAACTGTAAGAAGTGTAATTATCCAATTAAAATAATATAAATCGTTTATAGAAACCAACAGCTCTAGAAAAAGGAACAGAGCGGCATCTTCCATTTGTCTCCACATGATGTAAAGGTCTGTTCTTACAGCTAGAAGGTTAAACTGGTCTGCAATTTAACATTCATTCTTCATTCTATGGGCTAGGATGGCCAGAAAGGACACCAATTTGTGCCAGTCAAGGGCATGTTTTTTCTGAACCAGATAGTTGTTCATAAGAAACTGGTATGAAATCCCCAAATTCGTATTTCCCTCAGGCCTCTAAAGGGCCATTAAATGCATTAACTTTCACCACAGAGTGATGAAAGAGAGAGAGACACCAAAGACCAAGGCTGGATTATGACCAGCAATTCTGCAGGAACAGATTCCTATTTCTGCTCTTTGACCTGTGAACTGGCTTTGTTTGATTTATTCTGAAATCCTCTCTTATAAAGGAAATATACAGAGAAAAATCAGCTGGGTTAGGTGTGAGCTGTATATTTTTTTACATCACCCAAAGCATCTGCATGGCCAGACTTGAAAAACCCCACACATTTCTGCATTACAACACATTCTAGAAAATATAAACTTCCACTAACATCTAGGCAAAGATGGCAAAACATAACGAAGGAGATTGATGAAGCTAAGAGAAGAGAAACATATAATCATAGAATTAAAGAATACCTCAAGTTGGAAGGGACCTGTAAGTATCGATAAGTACACCTCCCTGCTCCTCAAAGAACTATGTAAAACTAAATCATATGACTAAGAGCATCATCTGGATGTTCCTTGAACTCTGACAGCCTTGGTTGTGACCGCTTCCCTAGGTGGCCTGTTCCAGTGACTGACCACCTTCTCAGTGAAGAACCTTTTCCTAGTGTCCAGTCTGAACTTTCCCTGATACAGCCTCATTCCATTTTCCTGTCCTATCAGTGCTCACCAGAGGAGGAGATTAGCACCTTCCCCTTTGCTGCCCCTCTGGAAGAAGTTGTAGATAGAAGAAAAGCAAATAAGTATAAAAACCTAGACTGATACAGCACCATCTGCACGCTTATCACTTACCAGTTCCTTTGATTTAGGGTGCTTATGTCTACAACACAAATCTATGAACACAGAAATGCTGTGTTCCCTCAAGAAGCAATACGCACATGTCCCAGAGCACAAGCAGGCAGGTAGGTTTTTGACTTAGTTAATACAAATAAAAAACTAAAACAGCGAGACTCTGGCCTCTAAACATGCTGTGACCTGAACTGACAGAGAAAACTGCTCAGAAAACAGGGAAAAATTATTTGGGAACATCATTGCATGGAATAACATATTTCTGTTTTACCAACATAATTCAGAAAATTTCAATCAATCAATCTGAAGAGATGAACTTTGGAGCTCATCTCCTGGATCCAGCTGGAATCTTCAACATACCTCTGTGCAACTTGCATTTACATACCTGTATGCTGCATGCATGCATTGGTTTAGAGACAAACAAATGAAATATCAACATGAGAAACCATTCTCTTGCTCACCTCCTCTACAAAGGACCACTGCTGTTTTGTTAGGATTCTTGTATGTGGATAAGAACATAAGGGGAGGATACACACTGCCGGCAACCACAGAGACCAAAGTTTACTAAAAAGGGTAAAGCAGAGAAAGATGGCCTCTGCCTGTTCCATCCCTGCCTTTGTAGATTCACTTGGTTATAAAAGCATTTGCAAGCACAGTTACAGTGAGGAAATCTGTAAGTGAGACTTAGATCCCATTGCCTTTCAGTGAATTTTAAGGGCCTTTCAGAAACAGATGCTTCTGAAAATTTCACCTTGCAAACAGAAGTTTTTACAAGCTCCATGCAAACTGATTAGGCAGCACTCTGAGCACTTGGAGCCATGCCAACTGTCCAGGTTCTGAGTCTCCAGGCGGTGCAGGCAGGTCTCAGGTCAGCTACTGGATTATAATCAAAACCGGCCCATCGAAATTGTGGATTACTGTGGTCAGAGCACTTGCGTGATGGCTGCCTGCTGTGACCCCTTCGGAACAGAGCTGGCAGGACTAGCAACACTCTGCTTCCAGCTGAGACAGATTTGTTGACTCTCCAGGCTGAAGATTTCTTAGAAAGGTGAAAGGGAAAGTTTGGCTTTTGAGGTTTATACACTAGCTCTCACAGCAGATGTTCCTGTCTTTCATGAGATTGAACGTCCCATTCCTACTGCTCTCCTCTCCTCTAAACGGCAAGGATGTTCATTAAGCAATAGGTAACAGTAATGCACAACACCCTGCCATGCAATACCCAATACTCATCTGCAGCAATGACCTCCACCTTCAGCTTACCTGTTTTATGCACTGCAGCCGGTCATTGGTCTGCTGTATGTGCCTGTCCATAGAATTCATTTTGATTGTCTCCACTTTCTTCTACCTGAAAGCCATTAAAATCCTTCAATCTGCAAGACAAAAAAGGACAGTAAAGATCACTGAGAACAGTCCATACATACACTTCTACCACCTTAACAACTGAACCGAGCCGCTTGCAAGAAACCTCTGAGCACACTGGGAGATGAAATAATAACAATGACAGCCTGGCTTTTGCAAGGACAAGGGCATGAGGATTCTTCCTAATCGTCCTCTAAGAGAAAATACCTCCCATAAATATTAAATGAATCAGATATGGCAGAGTATTATATAGCCAAAAATAGCACAAAATGTGTGTCATGAAGAATCTGGATTTCTGTATTGAAAATAAAAGCAATGGGTACACTTTGGACTCTCCTCCAACTAGTATATCTATTTCATGAGCACTTGAAATAGTTGAGATGACAGTGCAGGAAGGACTGGGATTCACAAGTCAGCCCAGACTTTCAGAATGACTTATGGCCAGATGCACGACCTAGTGTATATGGAAGAGGACTGATGTTCAAACCAAAGGGCTGAGCAGTTCCTGCCTTCTAGAAAAATTGTGTTCTTTAAGGTATCTATAGCTGAACAAACTATTTGTCATTTCTGGAAAAACATGTCCTGCAGTCTTTAGGTCCATTTCTAAAAAAACTTTGTAACAAAATTAAAACTTGCCTGTGACTTTAAAAAAAAAAAAATCTAGAAAATGGAAACAAAGGCTCAGAGTGGTGTTTGGAGTTTTAATTCATGTTGCTACAGCTGTATGAAATCATCAAATGAAAACTGGCAGCAAGTTATAACGATCTAAAGAGCAAACTCGCGGTCCTCTGAGCCACCACTGATGCTCCCCATGCTGAGCCATGTTTGTGGACACAGCCTGGTACACACTGGTGCCATTGAGACGGGCCCTGCTCCACATACTCATTATACCTTTTTCAGAGCCATGCTTTACATCACACTCCATGATCACACCTAAGTGGCTCTTTGTCGAGATAACAGTATATGTCTGGAATCTAGAACCAGGCCTGCGAGATGGGCAAACGGTAGGTGCTAACTCAGCACACACACATCCTGCCAAATTTGCCATTTCCCTTTCCCTTTTCTCTTCATTCAGACTGAGGTAAGGGGTTGGCCATGGCACAAGCAGCTCTACTGATCCAAAAGGCAGGGATGGCCAGAATGCCCCTCAAACCTGGACCAAGAACAAGACACTGAAAATTCAAGTAAGTGTAAGCAAGGCTCTTGGTGTGGGCATGGTTTGCATTTCTAGCTACCAGGGGAAGGGTGAGAGTCAGAGAGCACCTTTCAGTGGAAGCCATTGGGTTTTAAAAGCAAAACTATTTTGGAGACTGAATTAGATCAGCCCCTTCCACCCATGCCCCCTCTCCGGCCTTACCCTATGATTTTCCTTTAGTGGCAGAACAGCAGATCATAAAGACACCATAAAACCAACAACTACTCAACTGTTTCAGTCCATAATTCATATTACTGCATGGTTTGTAATATGACTTCTACTTATTTATGTTTTAAGTAGAACTGCATGGGACTCCAGACTGTACTTAGTAAGCTGACCAGATTTAAGTGTTTTTTATTAGAATTCACTTCTCAGGGGCACAGAGATGTTTCACACATATTTACGTATACTTTGCTGTTTCAGTCACTTTCATGGCATCTGAAATGCAAATTAAAATGTACATATTGTACATTTGAAACTTGAAAAAAATGTTTGCCTAAAAATTCCCATATCCTTTTACTGGACAGACTGGTACAGTCTAAGAAGTTGTATCCTTACATTAATGAACACTGAGTGGACATAAATTCAGAAATATATACCCAAGTGCCCTATTTATATAAAAGTTGATATTAGCACAAGCAAGGTCTCAGACTCACACAGAAACCTCTACCTCATGATTCTCTTCAGGGGCACTGAGTGGTTTGTTATTCAGTGCACTCTTCATGACAAAACTATTTTCCACTCCCTCCATACACATAAGAGACAGCAAATTTTTCAGATAGTTGTTCGATTAGAGAAGCTGGCTGCTCACCACTCCTGTTACACGACTCAGCATCTCTTCAGTTAAACAATTCCAGCACTACTCAACCCCCTGCAGGAATAGAGTGTTCCCCATAGTGGGAACACTGACTGCATGGCTCTCACAACAAGACAGACTCCAGACCACAGCATTTGTGTGCATCCCACACACCCAAGCCGCCTGAGATTTCTGTACCTAGCCGATAATGTTCTTCCATGGCTTCTGCTGGATTAGTCTCAGGGAAAGAAATCTTTTCTGCTAGACAGGTCTTACAACAGCAGCTCAAGCTCCTCACCTCCACGCTCTAGACTCAAGAGAATTCAGTAAAGCACTCCTGTCAATAAATTATAATACTTATGAAACAGAAGAGGCAGTTTCACATACAAGTATTATCTTTTGATTATGCCACTGCCACCTTCTCAGTAGCAAATGCCATCGAAAGGTCCTTTAGTAAATTGTAAATTGATATATTTTATTAAAAGCCAGTAACACAGTCTTATCTGCCTGTAAGACCCCCAAACAGACCTCAGTAGTCATGAAGTTTAATCTCTCAGTGGACAGCAGAGGTATTTATCAGGAGATAAGCTAGCCTAGACATGACACCACTTCAGCAGTGATCCATCTTACGAGCCGGGACACATTATCTGCATTTTAATTGAACATCAGGACAGATGGAGAAGGGCATGCTGAAAACAAACATATATACATGTACATAGATTTCTCTTGAAATACTTGGAGAGATGCAAACTGAGGCACCTTTTTTTTTAAAAAAAATAATGGACTTTTGAATTGTACATGTAATACTACCCCAATTGCCTGCCCTCCAGTTAACCACAAACAAAATCTAAGGTTGCTATTTGCTACCTGAACCACAGTTATTGTACTGTTGTACTTGTCCAAATTGCCATTTCTCCCATGCAGCATAGCTTCTCAAAGCCTGTTTGGAAAAGTAGAGGGCAGAGTGCACAAAAGTAACTCATAACTGAGCAGGAACCCGACAGGGCTCTTGAAGGCAGGACTGGGAGCAAAATCCCCTGCTCTCCCACACAGACAGGCCATAAATTTCTGTAATAAGCTGATCTAATTCAGTCTCCAAAATAGTTTTGCTTTTAAAACCCAATGGTTCCCATTGAAAGGTGCTCTCTGACTCTCACGCTTCCCCTAGCAGCTAGAAGTATTTTCACTTCCATACTCAATTCCACTTGTTGTCACATCACTAGCACTCTACAGCTCTGTCCTTGCCCTGCCAGGCTCCCTCTGCTTCTTTCCCCTCAACAGCATGGATGGACAGACACCCAACAGCCCTTTACTGCTGACAGTTTGCTACTTTCACAGTCCAATCTCATTTATCCTCTTCTGGTCAAGAGAAGCCCCTCAGTCCACTAACTCCCCTGGACAGTACACAACTGATACATGAACCAAACAGCAAAAATTGTACACATGAAGCCTCACCACACACAATGACATAACACCTCGTATTTGAAATTCCCTGCCTCACCTCCACGAGACTCCTCTTTATCTTTCTCCCAGACACATCATGAGACCATCAAATAGAGTAATTTTTTTTTCAGTGAGCATACTGGCTCTAAGTAATTTCTGCTATAAAAAACGCTGAGCTGATTAGTGGGAAACCATTATTATCTGGAAATTACTCTTTCATGGGCCTCAGCAAGAATTAAAAGATTAAATGTGGAAAGTGAAAATTATCATATGGATCTGAAATTTCACCAAGGTAGAATAAGCATTTTGACACCAGACCATTTTGGCTGGAAGAAAAATAACAGCAGAATTAAATTTGCAGTAACTATACCTACTACACGGGTATTGCTGTACTCTGGTCTGGTTCCCCACAAGCACATCCACCTCCTAAAATTTAAAAAAATGCCCTTTCTGTCGTTCTCATGCTATTTTTAAAGTAGCAGCAAGATCACCTTACTCGAAAATAATAGTACTTAAGATACAGAAAGGCAGGCAGGGCCAAGTAAGAGCAGACTTCCATTCGGTTAAGTGCTGTGCACTTATCAGGTCACAAGTGAAAATGACTTTGCGGGGTCCCTCGCTGGCCTGTGGTGTCCCTGCATTAGAACCCACGCTACGATTCAGCCACTGTGAGCAGCTCGAGAGACAGCAGGGGATGTTGCTGATCAGGATTAAGGGTACTGGCAGAGCGGGATAGAGAAGGGAATTTTACCCACTGCTTTATAACAAATCCCCTCTGTTTGGTGCACACGTTAGCCGGGAAGGTTGTACGCTACTGCTTTACATGCTAACTGCATCCAAAAGGATAAACAAAAAAAGAAGTGTTCCCACCACTTTCTGGTTAATTCAGCAATAAAAAGCCCCATTCTTCTGCTATCTTTTCTGAGGTAAAGACTCAACATTCCCCTCTTATATGAAAAAAAAAGAAAATATATATATGAATTATTCTTTGACTTTTTTCTTCCCTCCCCTCTAGCATTGCGAGTTTATAGCCCTAGGCAGTAATTAAAGAGGCCTCATTTACATATTTATGATGTCTCAAAAATGGAGAATGCTTTTTTTTAAAGGAACAGATGTATCGACCTGTTAGCCTTTTTTTAACCCCAAACATACTGAATCTTTTTTCTTAAACCATTACTACAAAACCCTCTTCCATATCGAAAATAGAATTAAATTATGCAGTGGCTCTGTGAAGGAGCATTTCACAAGCTTCTGCTACACTCTGTGTTTGTTGAAAGTTCAGGTTAGGAGACTGCAATTATCGTATCAGAAACTGAACTTCTAAGTAACATAATTAAGAAGAACAATTTAGTAAAACCTGGTCCCCATCAGTAGCTAAGACAGCATGAACAGCCTTCTAGGGGGAAAAAAAAGTAAATAAAGAAAAGCCAAACATTTCAGCCCTGGTTCAGAACATGTCTAAAAACATACTGCAATTTGAAAGTTAGTGTGGATTCAGTTCTGCTCTGTGATGAGCTCTCCTCATGGCCAGAGCTGCCATCCACAGCAAGAGCTCTGTCACACCAGGACCAGTGGAACACAGAAACTTGCTCACCTGCAGCCAAGAGAGACCTGAATCACCACTGAAACAGGCACAACATTCTCCCTGAGTTTAGAGACTATTTGTGAAGTGCTTTCTCCTCTTGCTCCCACAGGCTTCCTTCCCTCAGTTGAGTGCCTTCCTCAGCAGCTGAGTGCCCTCAACTGCTGGGCAGAGGTAGAGCTGAAGTGGAGCTCACTGGAAGCATGCCAGCTGCTGTCCAGCCTGCCCAGCCCTAAGAACTGCCACCCACTCCCCTGCCTCAGCAACAGCATGCCATTCCTTCAGAAATCAAGTTTTTAGCAAATAACCTTCCCACTAGAAATCCATTTTGAGGGCAGAGGAGGAAAGGCAGCCCTTCCCAGGAAGCAGGGGAGGCTGCTGTGAGCGGTTCTCGAGACCAGCAGCACAGCAGGTCTCTATTTCCACAGGGGACCAGCACACCCCCGGCCACTCTGCGGCCGCTGGACAAGACAAGATCTAATTTGGTGCCACTTTGGACCACTCAGCGGAAGAAGAACATGGAAGAAAAAGACACAGGAAATACTATTATTGGTTAAGAAATTCTTATTTTAACAGCAGGTGAGAGGGGGAAATGAAGAAAAACCATTCCTTAAGCAGGGATTCAGCATAGCAGCTCTAAGCACCCGCATCCCCTCCCACCACAGCGCACAAGTCGGTTAATGCTATTTATTCAATCAGCTAAAAACTAATAATTTCCTGCATGTCTCCAGCATGATGGGGGGTCCTACGAGAAGGCAGACAATCTGTATCTTCTAAGTGACTTTGATCAAGCCAGGAGCCAGGCTGGAGCGGGGA
>VZRE01006634.1:647887-706544 GCA_013396775.1 Cephalopterus ornatus
TCAGCGCTGCCCGGGGCGGTGGCCACCGCCGGCCCCTCTCCTGCCTCTGCGGAGGCTGCCGCGTCCTGTTGACTGAAAGCACGGAACTCTCAAGGAGCCGGGTCCGAACCAGCCCAGTAGGCTCCCGGGAGGCTGTCGCCTCCAATGATGGATTTAAGAAACATCATTTTCCCCAGCGCCCCGTCCTGGTGGTAAAATGTGGCTGTCCAGAGACGAAAACCCACCTAAATCCCACCTGACATTTTCCTTACCATTAAACGTATTCGCTTTTTTCTCGAGCTATCAGAACGTACCTCCGCGTGTACACACAGAGGCTTAATGCTATTAATTGCTTATAATTGCATCAGTTCTCCTCCCCAGTCTCAGCCGGTGCCCTCCCGCAGCACAGCCCCGACAGCCCGGGCACAATGCAGCTCGGCACGTCTGCACTCACAGGCACAGGCTCTCACGGCACTGAGAGGGCTCTAAGCCCGCTTTTCAGTGCGAGAATTTTCAAAGATGCTCTCAGAGATCATCTGCTGAGAAAAGTTTAACATCTATCCATGACAACTAATTTATTTCCCCTACTAGATACGAAAAAAAAAAAAAAAGGTATAACATGTCAGGTGAAAGGCTGTTTTCATCATTAAATACTTGAAAAAGGAAGCTGTTTTAATACAGCTTTATTTACCATTAGCTGCTAAATAGCTACTGCCATTGGCTTTCAGGTATTAAAAAGGGCCAGATGTGAGACAAAGCAGTGTTTGTTATGCTGGGTGAGGAAGAATAGATATTTGTGCTGTGCTGCTTTCCATTGTTGCTCTACAAATGTGCAGTAATCCCCAGAAGACTTTCTATCATCTTTGACTGTGAGAGGGGGAAAGCGAGCGAGCGTGTGTGCGTGCGCACACAGCCCGGCAGGCACAGCTCCGCCGAGGAAGGAGCAGGTTCTTGTAATTTATGGTGGCTTGAGCTGCAAGGGCTGGCAGTTTTGTCGGGTTTAAGGAAGCTGTTTCCGCAGCCCTGTGCTTGGGAATGTTTTTATATACAGAGCCTATTTTATGCAGGCACGAACAGCCAGCCGGATACACACAAAAGCAAACCCACACATGCTTTGGAAAAAAAGACAGCATGACAGCTTGCATAAGCAAGCCTGCTGGACTCCTCTGGGAGGAGGAGCGGCGGTGCACACAAGTTGTTCAATCATGAAGCACATCTGCACCCTGATTACAAAAGCAAAGGTGGTCCAGGGCTAGCCGGAAGCACACACACAGCACTGGGATATGACCTATTCTTAAAGTATAGACATAAAAATATAAAAACCCCTCACTGTATAAGAATGGTGTTGCAGAAACATAAAAGTATCACACCTCTAGCTAAGGAGAGTGCTCCTTTGAGCCTAGACAAGTTGGTCACTAGCCAGCACTAACCATTAAGCACATGAACTGCCTCCTGCAGCAGCAGCCCTCACCTCAGCCCGCTGGCTCAAATGAGTGGTTTCCTCAGACGGAGAGCAGCATCTGCAGATCACAGTTTCACGTAATTGCCCTGCTGCATGCTTGTATTACAAGGTTGGTTTCCCTCCATTCCAACTAGCTCCTAGTGTCATCAGCTCTGTCAGCTTGTTATCTTTAGGGAGAACAAGGAAAAGGGACACTGCAGTTTAAAACAGCAAGAGGTAATAACACAAAATTAAAGGCAAAAGTGTGTAGAAGTGTGCTACAGGGGAGCCAGAGCTGACAGACCTGCTATAGTGCTCTCAGAGGCTTTGCACACTCCAATATAGACAGATCTGCTAGAACAAACATTGACAGTTCCACAGCAGAACCCACTGATCCAGTGGTTTATTATATGTACTGTAGCTTGCAGGTAAGAAATACTAATCCTCATCGGGACAGCTACGAGCAAACGAGCCGTCCCTAAAAGCTTGCAGGGTTGCACTCAAATCATTTCATAACCAGTGTCCCTGATCACTCATACAACAATGCTGTAAAAAATCCCTCCCTGATAAACTGCCAATCTCTAAACCGAAGCAGAATCAAGCACCTCTTCCCACTTTCAGGGCTCAGTGGCAGGATTACATAAAGTCAGGTGAGCATAAGAACTGAAAAGGATTTGCATTCTGGCATGTGATGCTTGCTTATTTACCTAATGAAAGCCTGTTTCTTTCAAAGGTTCTGTGGCAAGATGTGAAGTATCTGCTGAAAATTGTTTGTGTTTGCCTACCAAATATTGCAACAGGCCTGTGGTGTTCCTAACATTACCTGGCTTACACACCCTTCTGGGGGCTGAGTGTATAGAACTGCAACAAAGAACGTGTATGAACTGTCAACTTTTTCCTGCTCTTGCTAGACTTTATCAGCTACTAAAGAAAGCCAGCTGGTTTGGACATATGCATCTAAGTTATTTGCTTAAAACCTGAAAGATGAGCTACAGAAGACAACCTAATACAAGCATTTCCTAAAGGCTTAAAGGAAACAGGAATGACCCAACCAAACTGTACAAAGATGGTCTCAGAAGGAGAAGAAAAGAAGGATAGAGATGGCACTAGCAGCATATATTTTAAACAATTTAAGAATAATGTATCAAAAACTGAAGATGCTATTTTGTATTTGCTATGCTTTGATAACACTCTCTTGAACCAGACAGCCTGCTATATAACAAACAGAGGTCAAAACCTCTTGGGCCAGCCCAAAGAAATGCTCCTAGCAAGAAACATCTCAAGCCCACTGTGAATTAGAAATGAGAAGGATTTACATTCTGACACTGAATGCCCTCTTACTTATCTGATGAAACCAGGCATGTTTTGGAAGTTGAACTGTAGCATTTGAAGGAAATTGCTGATTTCTTCTAGTGATACTGTACCATCACAACTTCTATTCCTCATTACTGGGTGGCAACAGAAAAAAAATAACAATCCCCCATTCCCAAACGATACTGCACCAAATAAAGGAATGACAGATTTGAACTCCTTTTTTCACTAAGTTTAGCCTTGTAAAAAAAGACATATAGTCAAAGTAGATGGTAATTTCTCTTTATAGTCTATAAACATAAAATTTATTCACCTTTCTTTCATTCTGTGAGAACTAAGAAACTCCTCTCAAGACCAAGGATTTCTGATAAGCCACCAGGGAAAGAATCATTCCTCTGGAGAGGGGAGGAATTCACTCAGGGAGAGGGAAAGAGTGGAGAAAGAAAAGCAGCATTACCTCAGTCAACAAATTCTCTGGAGAACAGAGCAACTGAATCGCTGCCTTGGGAGATAGGTTCTAATAACTTTTACTTCAGCCATTATTCTGGTCATTCTGATAAAATTTAAATAAATATTTACCAAACTTCCTAGAACAGAAGTGAAATAAATTACAGGAAGACCAGCAAAACCTGTAAAGACTACATACAGCTGAAGAAGTAAGGTAGAAGTTGGATGGCTCTGAATTTTTGTTGCCCGTGAAACAGAGCCACATTGTATCATCTGCACTGCTTTCATTGGCCACCCAAATGTGTCTTCTCACAAACTCTCCACTTCCTTTGAATTGCGACAACTTGGTGTTAGGGGTGCCATGTCTTTAAAGTAATTTAAACTAAAGATGCTGGGAATCTAGGCAAAACTACAGTTTTAGTAAGGTTTATAATCAATTTTATCGTCTTCATTTTAAGGCAGCTGACTAGAGATCCATCCATATTAATATTTCTGGACCTGTGGAATACATACTAAAACGCAAGGTATTTTGTTTTATGGAATTGTCCTGTAGACAAATATCCAGTACTTCAAGTCACCACGAAATCCTAAACTATAAGAAACCTTGCTGACAGTCTGGGTAAAACAGTCCTGGTAAAATAAGCAAATCAAATGACTGTGTGTCCCTCAAAGAATACCCTCCTATCCATATGCAATGAAGCACTGTGTGAATACAATATATTGGGAGACTTGAAATGTGACCGCTACTAATGTTGCTCTCAACAGCTAATATTCAAGTACCTGAAACACAACGAAAGGGTCAGATTCATTGCTACTGAAACTTTATCAAGGAGCCCAGAAATATTTTTGACACTCTAGATTGATTTTGAAAACAACATAATTTAAAAGCTACTTGCAACTGCAACGCCTTCATTCCAATACAGTCAAACCTGCGCACATCTCTAGTGTTTGACCATCTCTAATGTAGTCATGCTTTTCATGCTAAGTGCCCATAATTCCACTAAGGTAGAAATTCTTCTATAAACCTAGAAGACAAAACACTGCAGGAGCTTTACACAACAGGGCCTGCCGCCTTCAAGAAAGATCTAAACTGAAATGTATGTGATCCTCTGCACTGCCCCATTCTGTTTTCTCACTGTCTTACCATTTGAGAGGACCTATATATCTAGAAACTGGCCTCTGAGAATTGCCAGCATCCTAAACCTACTTTACAGGCAAATAAAGAGAATTTTACCCTTCCCATAAAATAAGTTTCTTTTTTACTAAGAATCTTAAGAGACATCTTAGTCTTCAAAGGTTTAATGAATTCCATGATTAAAGATCTGTCACTCGCTCAGTTCACAAACAAACCTCTTGGGATAGTCAGGAACAGGTTTCAGTAGCATTTCTTCTAAGAGCACAGATCTCTATAAGCTGTACCTCCATGAGGTCTCTCATCCTCAGGTGATAGCATGAGCAAAGCTGAAATGGCATTTGGCAGAACACAACATAGATCTGGAGCAGTTTTTTTAAAATCCTCTCAAGTATTTGAAAGCAGCAACTATACAAATGCTTAATTGGGCCTGAACAAAAGCTACCTTGACTGAAAACACTAGGAACCAGTGTGGCATCCCCTATTAAGAACAGGAGGCACAGTTCCCGTCATCCCCACTGCTGTTTTGACTGGAACAGGCCAGGATCGAGCCTGACAACTTACGAGCTACAACTGTCTTACAAACTGAAGCAAGTAGACTTCCCATTTATATTACAGACAATGTAAACAGAAACACTATTGCTAATGAATTATTTATAGTGCAGTCCATAAATTAAGACACTTAGACCGTCTTGCGTTTTTCATACCACCATCATTATTACAAAGTATATGCCCAGAAGCTTTTTCCCATAACTGCAGGACAAAGCTGGCCCTGTGAACAGAGACCTGAGCTCTTCTCCACCACCAAAGGTTCCTTTCTTCAGCTCCTCTGGATTTCCAATTACATTGAGAGCTCCTTAGGGTAGATGCTATCTCCACCAAATACACACAAAGTGCCTAACACAAATCACAATTCAGACTGGGGCTACTACATGCTAGTTTAATATGAACAATGAAAAGTGATAGAGTAAAATCTTTAATGTATGTATTACTATAAGTTCAGGATAGAACATCTATTACCCTTCCTGAAATTTCAAGACAAGATTTCCAACATTCAGCTAGACTTCAAAATACAGAAATAACTTGATAAACTTAGACTGTACATTCAGGTGACATCCGGATAAAAGCAGTTTAGGTCCAGATGGTATTTTCTTCTACTCATATCCTTCCTTTCTTGTTTTTTGTTTAAATGGTTATTATGACACAGTGAAACAGAGCTCAAAAAGCTCCACACTTCTCTTCTTTGCTCCCAACGGCAACACTACAGACTCCAGAGGTCAGCTTTATAGCCTTCAAGTTTTTCTGAAGCCCTGCCTGATTAGACATACTCTAGAGTGACTTTCATTGTGATCAAACATGATATGCTGGCAACACGCATACAAAGATGGCAGAGCAGCCACACTGCAAAGTCTTCAGGAGGCAGAAGTTCGCATGGCGTCTCATTTGAAACAACGCTTGGCTCCCCTGAAAATGAAACAAGTATCCCCTTTGAAAAGGTTCTGATGAACTCAAGGAGAGACATGTTGTCGTTACAGTTTCAAACTTTGCAGAGAATAAAATTCTTTTCTATCCAACATTTCCTTGTCTTTTGCTCTTGATTTTTGTCATCCTTGAGCAGCTACATTTTGGAACCCTCCTCCCCCTGCCCTGAGTAACTGGGGTTTATTAGACTTGAAATTTGGAAGGATATCTTTTGAAAAATGGTTCATTTTTTATAAAGCCTACCTGCTCAGCATGCCACATTACAGGATTAAAAAGGTTCCTGCTTATCACAGGGCTGATCCAGGCAGGAATATGGAAGGAAAGGACAGGATGGCAAGAAACAAGCCATGTTGCAGGAGGAGCCCATTTGCTCCCATCCTATCTGGGACAAGGTAAACAATTCAGACAGTACCAGATGTGAGAGGGTTAATTTTTTCTGATTTTGCTTCACTTGACATACCCCAAGCCGTGAAGAAGGAGTTACACAGTAAAGAGCAGCTCTTCCTTCCCAACCAAAAAGCCATATCACTAACTTGCACTACTTCAAATTAAGGACTTTTTTGAGTCATCCTTTCCTACCTTTCCCATAAGTGATAAACTGAACCTGGCTCAGCTGTCCTTTACAATACATACAAGACACTCACCAGTCCTGAGTAAGGAAACTTCTAGTCTCTTAACTGGCTGACAGACAGCATAGAAAGGTAAGACCTAGGCAGTCACAGTTTTTCCTCCTAAGGTGATAGTAGTATTCAAAACAGCAGACAGTAATCTACTAAATGCAGTGCTCTATCTTTTATCTCTACACTTCTCAGCTTGTAATTTCACTGTTCTGATTGTACAAAGCATAAGAAGCAAGCAAACACCCACGTAAATGTCTTCCTCCAACAGCTGACTTCTTGGCTATTGGGAAACAGCAAAGCAGCAACAATTAAACAAGTCCTTAAGTCAGATGCAGGAAATAATAATAATTTTAAAAGAGAAGTCTAAAAGAACAAAACTCACCAACCTTTTTACAGGCTTGCACAAATACTGGAGATGTACAGGCAAATGGGATAGCCATAATACAAGACAGGACAAAATACTTTTATGAAATATCACAGGAGAACGTACGATTTCCCAGTTCTTTGTAACAACTACTTCTCTTCTTTAGAAGAATGATAATTATTGGACAACTTTCTCTTACCAGCTCAAGTACAGATGTATTACCATATACTAGATAGTATGACTAACTGTATGGCAGGACAAAATCAGGGCATGAACAAGATTTTGTTCAGAAATGAAGCTGTAAGTGCAAACAAGAAGAAAGCCATACTCTGTCTAGACAGAATCCTAATCTGAAGAACTGGAGACATGGGCCTGTCCAGAGAGACACAAAAAATATGTGGATTGAACATCATTTGGGAAAAAAAAAGAAAAAAGAAAAGAAGAAGAAAAGAAAAGAAGAAAAAAAGAAAAGAAGAAAAAAAGAAAAGAAGAAAAAAAGAAAAGAAGAAAAAAAGAAAAGAAGAAAAAAAGAAAAGAAGAAAAAAAGAAAAGAAGAAAAAAAACAAAAAAAAAAGGAAAAAAAAGAAAAAAGAAAAAAGGAAAGAAAAAAAAAGAAAAAAAAAGAGACCCTGTCACAAAGTTTGTAGAGTGTAAGTTAAGCAACATTAATATCTTTCCTTTGCAATCATTAATGCACTATAATCATCACTGTATGATATTCAATAAAAAGATCAGTATTTATATTAAGCACCTTCATGAATTCAGTTGTAAGTTCATTAACAACCAAACAAAGAAACAAATAAATGGAAACCCTAAAATGCCAGTTCTGTAACTGTAAAAGTATTATGCATTAGTTCCTTGTGAGATCAATTCAGTCCCTGAATATATATATCCCCTGATAACAGTCAAAAGGCAGTGGACCTTAGTTCCCCAGAATGATGATGTTCTACCACCTGCAAGTGTTGTAAATCCATTGAACAAGCTGCCTATTTTCAAGCTTCTTCCCATTTTACTTCTCATGAGAAGGGACTTAGTTTGCACATAAATTTCTTTTTTTACTGGCTTAAATAGGCCTGAAAAAATTTAGGGGGATGTGTATAACATTATATAGCAATGCTCTGACTTACTTCCACTGCTGAGCAACAAAATTATATACTTTTCAAAAATGGTAAAGGGAAAGCTATTTCACTCAAAGGTCAACACTATTCTAGGGAGCCAAACTAGCTCTTGACTACAGCAGAGATTCAGGAGCCCAGCTGCATGTTCTCTAGGTGACTTGTCCAAGATGACAACACAGGCAATTTTGAACCTTTCATATGAGCCCCAGACAGTGTCCTAACACCTAAGTCTTTCCTTCCTTGTCTACTACAAGAAGCACATGATGTTAAAAAATACTGTAGGTTGTCCTATTCTACTTCTAGGTGATATTAGGAATACAGATTCATTCTCTAAAATGGTTTTAAACCAATTTAGAGATCTGCTTCCTGGGATGACTCTCATTCATTCAAGTCTCTCAAGTACCTCTAAGGTTGTAAATTAGTTTTTTGCTGCCACCCATTCAGACTGAGTCTATCAGAGCTGCTATATCTTTTCTCCCACCTCTTGTTTTAGACTCTGCTTTGGACTTTTCAAAACTTTAGAAGGGACTGGTTTACATTACTTGCAAATCAAGTTTCTTTAAAGCTCACTATCATAATGCAAGTGCTTTTAATACATCACACCTATTATAAAGTCAAGAATTCCTAATGGACTGCATAGCACCTGCAGTGCTATTAGACAGTTTTGGGAAGAAAACCTCTGAGGGGTCTTAGCAGCAAAGTTCCCAAGAGCTTTCTGACTGGCCTGTGAAAAGCACTTCACCAGCATACAAATTTTTAATAAGCCTCTTTCCTTCTGAAAGCCAACTGATCTGCTCTTTATAAGGCTTTGATTAAATCAACACATACGACACATAAGCACACATGCACCACATGTAACAGGATGAAATGCTAGGGAAGAAAGAAGTTCTGTTACAAACTCATGTAAATGCTTTCTTGCAAGATCAAACAAAAAACCCTAAGTGTTATGGAACACAGGAGAAAAGTTGACATAAGTGATACTTAGGAGATTTGTTCCAGAAACAGGGATTTTATTCTGCAGTTTAATTCATCTATGATGCAGAACATGCCTAAGCTTTGACCTAGGTTTTTATGAATCATCCCATGAACTAAATTATAAGGGGAAAATACATGGAAATATGATACATTTTATTTGATACTCCATATTGCCACGTCCCTACCTGCAAGAAATTGAATTTCTAAATTGGTTTAAAACATTCATTTAACAAAACATGTCCAAGAATTGAACAAGCAATTTAACACTCAACACAATAAAGCAGCATTTAGCACTGACAGTGACCCAGTGGGCCCCCTCACAGGTTCAGCAAAGCACAGGCTGCCTTGTCAGTCTCAGGGAATGAAGCGGGCCAATATGCAGAAGGGAGTTGTTTAGGACACACACTGGCAAGGAAAATATCAGAGTTGGAAGGTCATATAAATTGCTAGACATGGAGACAAGATCTGTCAAAAAGACAAACTACCTAACAATTTTAACCTATTGGCTAGGGTTGTCCATGCCAGCATAATGTTAACATATATTATAACCTCATCGCAAAAACATCCACATAGATGGAAGAGAACTGCAGCAAAACTCCATCCCTTATCTTCTGTTTAGACAGGAACTCATTCTAACAGAGGCTTAAGGATGTATTTTCTCTGTTTGGTTTTTTCATCTGACCCCAACATACAATATATATTACAAGTGAAAGAAAATGGTTAATATGTTAAAAACGTAGCTGTCAATTCCTCTACAGAGTTTATCAAAGGATCCATCAAAATTTCTGCACAACAGGCGAGGTTTTAAATTATTATTACTTTTAAATAAAAGCTTTTCTGAATAGTCACTAAAATATTTAAACTAGAAAAGTGGGCATTTGCTAGACAGGAGATTAGCTTTTTTATATTTTAAATCATCTGCCTTTCTCCCAACTGTTACAACTAACTCAATCATAATTAGGAGCTGTGATTGTTCCATCTAGTAGAGATGTTGATGATTCTCCATTCTTAATGGAAAATCAGTTCATGATATTGCTTCTGTTGAGACCACTGCAACTTTTCTATGCCACATGATTTTTACTTGCCACCTCAAAGCTCCACTGCTTTGCAATATATTGTTTGTGTCATCTCTCCCCTGGCCTTATTTGGATTGGCATTAGAGAGAAGGCCTTTGGGAAGGCCTGGAAGTATTCATCAAGTTAGTAGGTGGGACACTTCCCTGGGAGAAAGTATTAAGTTAAACCTCCAGGAATACTTTCAGGGAATCCTGATATTGTTAATCCCCCAGGGTTTATGCATGAAATGTGACATTTGAGATTAGTTCAGAGGCATCTGTTCATAATGCCTGGAACTGAACCTCCAAGAATGTACCGCACATCATTTTCAGAAAAAGACACCTCCCTAAAGCTTCATTTCCCTTTTTGAGCCACTAAAGCAAAAATCTGATGATTATAAAACTGAACTGTTTCTCACATTATGACCCACACAAAACTCAAATGACGAACCTCTCTCCAAATTCCATTAGGTTAGACTCCACTTATGGTGCATACCCCACTTCCAATAATTCTTCTTATTCTTGAAGAACTCAGGATGCTTATTCTTACATTTTAATTTTCATAGTAGTTAGCTTGTTGAGCAAGCTGATCAATGAAGAAAAATGAAGTCAGCAAACAGAAACCAAAGAATTCTTGGTTTCTGATTTTTAGTTTGGTTGTTTTTCTGGCTGGTTTTTCAGTTTGTTTTTTTTGTGTATGTGTGATGTTGTTTGTTTTGTGGGCTTTTCTTTTTATTAAACACAGTACAAGCAGAAGCCAATTCTGAAGGATTTGTAGGGACAATGTATATTCCCTCCCAGCTATTCAAGCAGGCAGTAGGTATTCATGAGTACTGAGAGATGCACATAATTATGCCTGAATGATTATTTATCCAGAATGAAAAGTAACTGTGAAGCATCTATCACTCTTTGTTCCAGGTCAGAAGATTCAGCTAGCCATTTAAAAAGAAAAAAATAGCATCATGTGGATGAAGCAACCAACAATATACTGAGCACCATGAATACTGAATACACAAATCAAAGTGTTTGAGAAACAGAGGCTCTAAAGTTAGAGCTGTTTGTCATGTATTGCTGAACACGAAAAATTAGTTTGGTTCACAAAAGAGACATTAACAAAACTTATTAATTCCTTTAAATGATGCATTACATGCTTAGGGTAGCCATTTCCTACTGATTGTGACATATATCCTGTTTAATTTCTTTTAACCAGACACTAAGCAGGATATATCCAACAGTAGATCTAGTCAACCAAGAAGCCTATACTGACACACTGAATACACACAACAGCATTCGATACACTTGCAGGGTCTGATTCCTGTATTGTATCACCTTCAGATGGTCAGAAAGGTGTTGAGGAGCTCTAACACTTAGTTTCCCATGGCCTCAGGGTACAGAGCTCTCCAACATGCGTTCATTTCTACTTGAAAAAACCCAAAACCTTTGGTATACTATGTTTGGTACCATTTTAAATGGTGCTTTCCATTGAACAAGCACTGTCTGAATCAGGGCTGGATGGCCACACCTACACAAGGGATTTTCCTTCCCTGCCATTGTCATCATCATTTCACATGGAGACATACGGAAAGGAAAAGGATATGGGAAAGGACAGGTCTCTAGATAATACTTTGGAAACCTGCAGCAGGACATGCAATTTTATTGATGTGCCATTCCAGATGCCTTTGGAAGCATGCAATCAGTTTGCACGAGGGCCTTCGGCATTAGCACCCCTGGCGTGGTGCCACCAACTGTGGGCATTTGCTGCAAAAAATATTTGTCTGAAGTAACTGAACTTAAGCCTCGCCTCATTATTCATTGGTTCTGACAGCACAGCACAAATCCTCATCTTTCTTAAAAAAACACAAATAAAAAATATAAATCAGCAGAACAAAGGATGCAGTTGGTTTGACTAACTTTGTTTCATTGACTAGATGTGAAGAAAAAAGACCATAGCAGAAAGCTGGAATTAATTCAAAGTAAAAAGCTGTTGGTTTCACGCTACCCTTCTAGCAGCAAGATGAGAAAGGAATACTAACCAAATCCTAATCTCAACCAGGACAGTTTAAAGCTAAACAACTGCTCATTTTTAAATATGTCATCTAAGAAAACAATGAATGAGTTAGGCTTTAAATTCGTTCTTTCTTCAGGGAAAAGAAATAGCAAAGGTATTTAAAATTAAACAGGACATTCACAATTAATCTGCTTTTTAATTAACTTACTTTGCTGCTGTAAGTGATTCTGCATTTACCCTCATTCTTTTGAAAATTCCAAAGTGCTACTTCTGACCTGTGATTTACTGTTGCCGTACATCTTTATAAGCAGTACTTTAGTTTAAGTGGCAGTTGCATATTAATTACAAAGTTAATTATGTGCTATGTAATCATGCTGTAATTCATTAGTTTACTCCACAGTGTGAAAGGATAACACTAAATGGAAGACCTGATGCAGAGTATTTTACTAATTTACATTTTTGCATCAAATATTCAAAATATTACCCAGAAAACATTGTCTGCACTTAAAGAAGCCTATAAAAATGCTCATCGTGATTTTACTAGCAACTGTGCTAGAACTTTTCCTCCTTAAAACAGTTGCAGAAATTTTAGTATCTTGTCTAAAACCAAGTACAGATCTAACTGTTGCTCAGACCAGGGCAAAAAATCAGAAATATTGAACAAGTTCAAGTATCCAGATTTTTTAACATGACTCATCCTCAAGAGACAAATGCTCTCTGCTTTCTCAAACCAGTTTTTTTAAGATGTTTCAGTTGAAAACATAAGCATTGATACATCCAGTAATATAAACCACAGCTGAAGACACAGGCCACAAGCTTTTATGATTCTTAATGACTGACACTTTGCATGAAGTACCTATAGCCAGATAATTTACTACTGGTTTCTCTTCAAAATGTGCAGGGAAATGCAATTCCTGTTTGCTTGGGTCTCAAAATAACTCTGTTACTACAGATTACTACAGATCTATGTTCCCCAACAGAAGTATTGAACACAGGTGTAAATATTTATTTTTAATATAATGATTTCTGGTGAAAAATGAACTGGGCACAATACCATAAAGCTGCCTCTCTGTCCCAGGTTTAATTATGCCTGGAACTATCCAGCTTACTCTGATCAATAGAAATAAAAAATCTAATTTTTACAAAGATGCTCCTAGTCATGAAGAATTCCTCTGCTACTTTCAAGGGCACCTCCTCCCCTCTCCCAGTATTCCGGCATTTACTGTTCTTGATCAACCAACATGTTTTTTTCACAAGTTGTAATCTTTTTTCCTTCCACTAGCTATCACTGTGATGCAAATCATGCTCTTCATCTGATATTTAAAAGTCAGAGGTAGGGGTATCTCCTCCTAAAACTAACACCATAAAACACACAATAAAAGAGCACTATAAAACACAAGATAAAAAGCAGTTCTAGCACTTAAAACTAGAGAAAGAAAAATTACTAAGCAAAGGGCTTATGTTTTTCAGCACATGCTTCATCGCTACATTGTGGCTGTATTCACTTACAAAAACAACATCAAGGCTTCTTTAACTATTGATACCTCTGCAGAAAATCGAGACATGTACCATGAACAGAGAGTTACCTTCTATGTGGTACAATCTTCATTACCAGGTAGATTTGCATCAACACAAAAAAAGAAGGCCTAATTCTCCAAACAACCATCAAGACATTACCAAATCCATGACTAAGTTTGCAGCACCTCCAGAATTCTGTCTTATGGGCTGAGCAAGTTTTCCTCTGAACTCATTTGGGAAAAATATAGAATCCATATTTTTACAGGTGAATTATGACAGTCAAACTACTAAGAGCTTTTCATTCTTTAAAATTCTAAAACCTTTGTTTATAAAAAATCTTAGGGACCTCCAAACATAAAATGCACATGGAGTAATTGAAGTTCCAGTGGAAAAAAACCTGGAATTAATGGTATGGTTCTACAGAAAATTTAAATACAGCAAAAGAGCTTACTGTTTTATGCTACTACAATTTGAGTACTACATAGGTCATTATCTAAGGTTTGAGCTGGTTACCTAAACTTTTTTAAACAGTAGTCAAAGAAAATGCACATGTGGCTTTTAAAAAAACAAACCTGAAATCTATGTAAAAACCTTTGTGTGCTCTGTAGTCGCAGCTAAAAAATGAATAGTTCTCTTTCTTTGAGCAATATGGCCATGGATTTTGCACTGAAAAATGGAGTCAGAAAATTACTTTCAAGCATTACTAGAAAAAGCAAACAATAAATACTCTGTCCAATACAAAAGGAAAAAAAACTAATCAGAAGAAAAAGTAATTTTACTTGCAAATTTACACACAAATACCATAACAGCTAAAAAAACCTAAAAGCATTTGCTTCCCCTTCCGAAACAACCACAGGACATCTAACTTGGTCTGTAAAGCTAGTTCTTGCTGAGCTGTGTAATCAGTTTAGTTCTGTAGGGACTGGGTTACAGAATGCACAGAATCTGCTATCATCTCTGGCTTCTATATTCAAACAGGCATCTAACCCGTTAAAATGTGTATGGTATGGATAGATCCCTGCATTTTGTGTTTTACAGAATAAAAAAAGTGGGGTTTTTTAATGTATTATGACACATCCAAAGTCCAACAACAATTGAAAAAACTAAACAAACAGAGCTCAAATTCTCCTAAACATTTTAGCCCATGGTAGAAAGTACTAGCCTTCCATTTCTATATGGTGGTGTAAAAAAAGCCTTTAAGAGCAAGTAAAGCTTTCAAAAATATTAAAAGAATTTATTTAATTTAATTAGACTATAGCTATATGGTTGAGTCATCCTTTTAGGTTCTTTGGAGATTTTGTCACAGAGAACAAGCAAAGAAACAAATACCTAACAAAAAAACCAAAACAAAACAAAAAAAGAAAAAAAAAAAGGTGAGAAAAGAAACTTCTGGTTTGGTTAGTGATTTTTCTCCTACTTTAGCAAAAGGACCATCGACTTTGGTCTTGATTCTTAGTATTAGTCATCTCCTTGAGAGGCTTTAGACTAAGCTAATCATCCACGTTCCATCAACAGTCCACACTGAGCAGTACTTTCAGAGGGCAATTTGTCCTATGCTAAGACAGATGCCAAAAATGGGTGGGACAAACTGTTCTCTGGAAATACCTACTTCTGTCCATTGATTTCAGAGCAAGTCTAGATAATTTCTTCATTAACTTGGATGATGATGCAGACTCTTTAGTCCCAGCCTCATTTTTGAAAATGAAACTTTATTTCCTTGACATTTCTGAAATTGTGTGCTAATGTTACAAAATGCATTAACTTTAATTTGGGCAGAATTAAAAGGGATCTGAAATAAGAGTCCTTAATTGTTACATGATCCTTGGTTTCTCACTACAAAATATGGTGTTTCTTACATAACTAATAAGACCTATATTTAATTGTAAATTGTATGTAAATATGGCACTGTACATTCTACTTGCCCATTAGTAAAACGCAAGACCACTCTCTTCCAAAAATCATTAAAAATAAATATGAAGAGACCTTTCCACAGGCTTGAGTTTTGTAGAACATGGATAATTTATGTAATATATTCAGTAATTTATATAAACCTCATTCTCTACACTAACATGTACAAATGCACATATGTTTCATACATAATAAAATGGGAGAATTTTTTCCATTATCTGGAGCCCTAGATAAGGGATTTGGGAAGGTGTATTCAACTTCTCGGTCACTCCTCCCATGGAAGCCTGCGAAAGTCATAGGTTCTTCTATGCACTTGTTTAACAGCAATGGAATAAAATGCACTTTCTCACGGTGTTATGGGAATAGAAACATAAAAATTATGAACTACTCAATTAGACGAATCACACAGGTAACATAAAAGTATCTAGATGAAGCATATTGTAATACAAGTGTTTTCTTTAAATTAAATACATCTCTCTCAGCCATGCATGAAGCCAAATTTCAAAAGCTCACTAAGATGAATACCCAGAAAGAAAACAAATCTACAGTCCAGCATGATGTATTACCAACTTAATTATTAAAAAAAAATTTACAAAACTCTGAGATTACTCAAGCTCTTTGTCTTTATCAGAGAATTTATTCTAGAGCAAATTTTTAAACAGAGCACAAAACGCATGACATTTTGGGCAAGCCAATTAGCACATTCTCATTTGCCCTGGTATAGCCTTAACAGAGGAGAGTGATACTAATTTACAACTTCGAAAGTAAACAGAATTGCAAATCTCTTGCACACATCTTCCTTATCACCCTTCCCGGGACATGCAGGCATGTAATGAATTCCCAGGAACAACACAGGCCACCACCTCGTCTCACCTTTGCTAACGTAAGGCTTGCAGTTCTCATTTGCTGGTGGCTGCCTGGTCAGGCGTCCTTGTGCATCTCTGCTCTTCAGATGGCTCGAGGCTCCTGGAAAGGCAGCCTGGAGCAAACAACTGCTGCTCACAAAGCACTCCTCAGCTTTGCACTGATCACCAACCACTGGGCAATCAAGGTGATACAGTTTTACCTCATTACTGACATCTGGATGAACTACATTATTAAACAAAACAAAAAAAAAAAGGCTCCATTGTTTATCAGTTCCTAGTGAGTCTGACAGCTCAAAATTTGTTTCCAAAAAAATTAGTATATCCACTAATGGCACTCTAAACCTCCTGTTTTCCCTTAGTCATGATTTAAGAGGAACTACAAAACTGGGTCTGTTCCCTCCAGAATTTAGCAACTTGGTCTCATTCTTCCATGAATTTCTGTCTGCTAAGACCAAGTTTTGGTTATTCCTGTTATCATTCATCTGGAATAATTATAACAAAGTAAGAAGGCTGAGTCCTTACTCAGTGCAAACATAACAGTTCAGACAGCATGCTCAGTGTGAGAAGTCATAAAAAATTCCCTTACCTGTTATAGGCATCTCTATCACAAATACAGCTAGTAATTCCAGGTCTCAAATTTTTTTGGGAAAAAAAATTATCACAAAAATAACATATTCAAATCCTCCAGCTCGAGATGTTTCCATACGTTTACAATCTTTTAAGGTTCAGTTCTTTTCTTCCTATGAAAGCAACTCCCAAGACCTCCTTGTTTGTGAGACAACTTTCTTTCCAAGGTTTATCAGTCTCAGTGGTCATGGTGGAGTCTCCAAAGCCACTCAGGTAGCTTGCCCCAGCACCAGCAAAGAAAATGAAGTTGTTAGGAGAATTCTTTAATGCTAAAACCAGGAGTGCCCTCTAGTGAGATTCCACAGGGAGCATGTCAGGCTAACATTTGTGAGCAAGCGCTTAGACTTCATAGGTGGTCTGATCTGCTGGGAGTATAATTACTGCAACATTCTTACCATAATGCAACATCAAGTATGGGAAAGCATGAGCAGACTGTGTGTGTTTAGGCAATGCTGAGGGGCCAGAGAACCGGCACCGAGTGGCTGGTCAGGGAAACCCCAGAACTCCTGCAAAGCCCCATCAGGTACCCACTGAAGCACTACAGGAGGGCTATTTGCTCAGCAGGGGAGAACACCTAGGCTCAGACACAGTGTTAGTTAACATGAGCAGGAGTTTAATAAACAGACATCAAACACAAACTCATCTAGCAATATTTGCCCTCTTATTATATGCTTTGAAATGCTCGCCTCTCATCTTACAACCTGCTTTATTCTGTTGTTCACATTCAGAAGATTAAAATAACTAAACTGGAAATGATACCTAAATGAAGAGATCCAGACACCACCTAAGCAGATAAAGTCAAGTACACATGATCAAACAGGCAGACTGAGAAACTCTGCATCCTGTTGTTTCATACTATAAAACTGATCCATCAGCAACTCAAAGCAACTGTGAATCTTCCAGTGTGCCTGGTAGCAGTGCTTACAGTGTAAGCCTCAGGGTAATTTCTAATTTATTACAGACCTTTTTTGGTCAGCTCATGATGGCAGTTCTTTGTAGGGATAAGTAACTTGCATATCCATCTTTGCTACATCTAAATATAGTCATACTTCAGAAGTCATGTATTAGTAGCACCACTACCTTCTACTTCCCCGAAACCCGTTTGACTGAGGTTTTCAAGAAAAAAGTGGAAAACCATAATCTTCTGGCCTTCAAAAAATACAGAGTTTTACAAATAAAGAGAAAAGGGACAGAGAAAAAATTATGTATTAGAAGCCACAGATTAATGAAAGTAATAGCACAGTACTGAATATTGACAGTTACACACACACTAAATTTGAAGAGATCAATAGGTAAAAGTGCAAGTCAGAGAGTGCATAACAAGAGAATCACTTTTTAGTAGGAAAAACCATCTCTTGGGAAAACTGCCTACTAATTCTGTAAGCAAAAATGACAGCAACAATATGAAGAGCACAAAACAGAGAAAGAGAGAGAAGGAATAAAAAAAAAAAAAGAAGAATTGTTCCTGAGATGGGATCTTGGAGTGCAGGGTTTTTTGATAGTTAATTTTTACTAACATGATGCTCTTTAAGCAAGAGACTGCTAACATGAAGAGTTGACAGAGTTAACTATAACATAAAACAATAGAAGAAAGAACAGATGGAGGAGAAATGTCTTCCTTGCCTTCACATATTTGTGAGGTGTTTGACTTCACACACACCCTAAGCTATGTATCAAAACTAAAACTAAATTTGATGGCTCATATGCCTAATAAGATACAGTGGCCTTCACCTTTAGGTCAAGAGTTCAAATGCAAGCCCAATCAGGGGTGAGCAAATGTTGTTACCATCTGCCTGTTTAGTAGCCTAGATGAGAAGAGAAAGGTTGTTCGGCTCAGTCCCATTGTTAATAGGCAGGTGTCTCCATCACAGGAACAACCATCATGAGTGTTACTAACTGGAAGTTGAGTCAGAGAGGTCAAGAACTGAATGGGCATAAAAACTAAATTAACAGATTAAAGAGTCCCTCTAGATAAGGGTCAAGGCAGTTGTATGTCTGGATAAAGAGCATTTCAGTCTTCAGGGCTTGCAGTCACATGCCTATCACTGAACCAAATTATTTTTTAAATGGAAACAGAATTGAATGAAATTATTTATAATTTGATTTAAATTTAGCTATTAGACTGCTTCCCATTTTCTTTAGCATCAGCTGGAGCTATACAGAAGCATATGCACATTTTGGCCTTATGCAACTGCACTGCTAAGTATCAGTATCCTTCTGAATGTTGGGAAGATTTCAGGTCCTCCAGCTGGACAGGCAGCAGACGTGGCTACAGCCACACCAGGGATATTTCACATAGTGCTAATGTGTTTCATGCAACAGGCTTGAAAAGTCATTCCGTCTTTAAAGTGTTGAGATTAGTAGTGACTGCACTGCAAAGGTGCACTGGGTTTTACTGGTATTATCATAAACAAAAGGGAATCCGCATTTTTTTCTCTTCTTGCAGAATTTGATATTTGCAAATAAATAGTGTTAGTACAGCTATCTTAACGGCACTATTTATACCGATAAGAAACTCTTCTTAGTTTTTATTCTGCTGTTTAAATTCCTTTATGTACAATTGTATTTCTTAGTTCAAAATATTTTTCTTCCCAGTACACATACATATACTTTTTACTTCCGCTTAGGTCCACTGAAATCCAATGATAATTACCTTGTTTTGATTCTCACACTAAGTGTTGTGCTGGAGTCAACAATGAAGCAGGAATATGTCAGATGCACAGAGAAGATAGCTTGAAGCATCAGCTTTGAAAAATTCTGTACATATAGTAACTCATCTCTCCCTGCCAGGAGAGATAATCTGGGCTCCACACAATTTAAAGCATGTGCATGCATATGTATCTTTGGGAACACTAACAGGAGCATGGGGTTAGTCCAAGGAGGAGGAGCTAACTCTGGCTTGCCCAACAATTCCCATATTACAATTGTCATGAATCAGATATTTTCCCAAATCAGATATTTCTCCTTGTCATCATACACAACAACACCTTTCAACATCACTTTGGGAAATACAAGAGTGCTCCTTTCTACCCTGCAGCTCCCCGTTTCTCACTGCTATCTTATTTGGAGCATGCCTTTGGATGCTTTCCATAATTCACAAATATGAATATTATTAAACATGAATACTTAAAAAACAAAGCAAAAATTCTTATTCACAAAGTTGTTTGAAAAGGAAAAAAGAAAAACTACAAGAGAAGGACACAGGAACTTGTTGTTAGTCTCTTTACAAAGTCACAATAAATTGCAGCTTATGTAATTCTCACCCTGCACTGATACACACACAAGTAAACTATATTTTCTTAAGGTAGAAAGAAAACAATTCCTACTCCAATTATTTTCTTTCATTAGACTTGAAGGCAGTAGTGAAATTGATGGGAAATAACTGTCCTTCATAGATTGTACCTGGGTTTGGCAAGGCACTCACCTGCATAAATGCATCGGGGGGGGTGAAGGTATGAGTCAATATACTAAGTTAGAAGAGATCTCAGTAAATAAGAAGATGTTTTTGAAAAGTATGTCTCTCCAAATACTATTTACATTCCAAAGAAGACTGAGAAATAGCAGCAATGGGCAACATCTTCATTCTGATAGTATCAGTCTCCAGGATGAAACAGGCCATTTCAAGGACAATTCCTCTGTTCACTGCTTGTCCAGACAACCACTAATTCAACAACAGCATACGATCATTTATGCCTAGGCCATGCCTACCACGTGGCCACCATGCAATGTTGTTTTCCTTACAGAAATCTTCCTTTCCATTCGAAAGGAATTCCCGTCCCCTTACCTTCATCTTCTCTCATACAATCCACATGTCTAGTAGCTTCTTAATAAATAATGGTCTCCAAGTTATTCTCATTCACCATGGTGGAATGGATATGTTATGTTTCTAGCTTCATCTCCAGGTTACAATATAGTCCTGGAAAAACACTTTTTCTATACGCTGGTTATTCAGACTGTCCCTTTGGGACAAGAACAATCCAGTATTTCAAGGCTATCAGACACAACCTGGTCACAAAATTTATGCTCTGAACAGAAAATTTTTCCTAAGATCCTCTATTAATTGTTATATTAGAAAATAGATTCTGTTTCTGCAGAAGGTTAGTTTCAATAAACCAGATTATCTCTTCCTATTACAAGGTCACTGGGGACTGGACACAGCAGTCTGTTTTGAAGAGTTAGGAGCAATTTTCTTGTATTTGAACTAAAGTTTGATGATGATGCTTTAGCAGGGCCCCTCTTCTTCAGAAACGGCTTTTCTCTGGATACTCCTCCTGAGTGCCCACAGGACTGAGCGCACCAGAATGCAACATGGAAACCACTGAACCCTACAGAAGCAGCAAGGCAACCAAACAAGAATGTCACCGCAATAAGGACACACAAGTGATCTTACTGCCATGGTTTGGATTGTTTTGTTTGCTATGCCTTTTGAAACATACTCTGAATGCTTTGCTAAAAAACAAAAAATCATTGACTTCATTCTCCAGGTCATATTTAGCAAAAGAAGGAGAAACTTCTAACATTCATAACTGCTTTAAGTATTCTTTTTACTATTCTTGCTGCTCATCACCTAAAGCATTAAAACATTCCAAACATTCTAAAATCTGGTATCTAATTCCCTGTTAAAAATTGAAAAAAAGGAGAGTATACAAAAGCTGCCCACAACTACTTTTTCTAGTCAAGTAATTTTTCAGTAAAGCTATTGAATTACAAGCTCCACATCTAAGATGCCTCACAGGAAAATGAAATATCTGTCTAATGACTACTTCCAAGGCACACATCCATCATCTTACCCAGCTGCTCAACCTATTACACTATTTCTTTGCACTCTGCCTTTGTATTAGATGATGCTTAATCTCCCTGAGGTACTAACACCAGAGAACACAAGTAAAAAGCATGAACTGCTGAGGACACAGCAACCACATGCTGAACCCTGTTAACCATTTGTACAGAAGGGAGAGGAAAGCTTTGGAAAAGGAAGGCTCTAACTGTGCTGTATAAGCACACTGTTGAGGTACCTTAAATGTTTCCAGTTTCCAAGCTCAGATCACAAGCCATGGTGTGGTCTAAAACACAGGACAGCCAGCCCATGGATTTCACTTATCTTCCATGACTAAATGTGTAACTTCTCCCAGGATGTGCAAATGATGATGACAGAGATGAGGTATGCTGATTCTTGGTACAGCTTTGTGATAGGACTAATACTTTGTATGAGAGGTGCAGGGACAGGCCCAACACAAACCCCGCAGTTATGCTGAAATATCTGAAAGCTCTAACCCCGATCTAGTAATTGCAATAGACTGAACCACAATTCCACATGCACCAACTTACACACCTTGCCTCTAAAACCTGTTAAAGCTTACGTTAAAATTTAACTTAGGTTAAAAACCAACTCTTAAAATCACTCTTAATTCCCTGAAAGTAGAAGAGAAACATGTCATTAATCACAGTCTAAGATAAATGTACAAATGATTGCTGATAAACACATCAAATCCATTCAAACTTCTCAGAACATATAAGCGGAAATACATGTCTGAACTGCCCACTGCCAGTCCCCCAAAAGTCTCATGAGACCCAATGCTCACTAGACTGCTACTTGATAACACTGTAAAACAAGGCAAATCCTAGTCTGCCTACAAAGCTGCACAGACAGCTGTGGATCACGGTGACATTAGATAGAAGGGGATCCAAAGCTTTAGAACACATTTAGAATAGTAATAGTAACATCAACAAGAAAACAAACCCCTTCATTTATGTGTGCCTCTTGGCAACTTTCATAAACAAAATCAGAAAGAAGGGTCTTGCAGCATTGTATCTTCAGAGCAATCAGAGCCACACCTATTGAAGGCTATAGCTGACAATCCACTAATAGCCTTCCATTATAGAAGTGAGGAATTTTTGCTATCTACATTCTAGACACAACTTCATTGTGTTTAGTGTTTTATTAAGAAGGAGGAAAATCTAATTGAACTAACGTGGAAACACAAACAGACTTACACACATTCACAAATAAAATTAATCGTGACTTTCTGAGTCTGCCGTCTTGGCCTTCCAAAGACAGCATTCTCTATGTTGTTCATCATTTGTGTTCGAAGTGTTTGTCTTTTGCCTTTCGGTTTCAGCAAAACCATTTTTATTCTTATGCTATAAAGAGAGACTAAAAGATGTATTGACCTCCATACTATTCCCTACTTCATATTCTCCCCCTCACCCCCCATTTAGTTCTCTTCTATACTCAACATGTCAATCTTTAATTTTCTTCCTCCTTCTGGCTAATACTTTTGTTGCCAGGATTTAAATCTTGTCTATCCTGTCTATTCATAACCAGACAGAAAATAAGGTTTTATTCAAGGTGAGGTGACCTGTGTTTTATCTTCTAGTGTTTCAGCATTATCCTCCAAATATTTCCTCAGTCCAAACTCTTGTAAGTTCTATGTGAAACAGTCTTGTACTTTAAGTATTTTTCCCCATTCTGAGAATAATAATAATAAAAAAAACCAAAACAAAAACAACACTTACATTCACTGTATTACCAGAAACTTCACTAGTTAGACATTCATCTTGTGCCATCATTCCCATTTTGTAAGAATGATTAACAGAGGAATAAGCCTTTGTGAACAGCCTGAAAATATGCTATATTATCAGTGATACATATTGTCCATATTACATCACTCTTTAAGCATTTCCTTGACATTTGCAACTGATCAGTAATTACTATAACCCTTCCTTCACAGACACAGTGTATATACAACAGGGTAGTGTAAACAGGTGAAGTTTGGCAGACTCCATCTTCAAGACCAGCTTCCCACGATAACAATTTTCCTATTATTAGCAAGGGGTTTGCTCCCTCTCTCTCACAAGGGCACCGTGGCTCCAACTCCCCAGCTGGCAAAGCACACAGTTTACATTATCACACCACTAATGTGCCGAGACAGTAGCAAGTTGTGGGTCTTTATGTTGTAACTAAGTTGCGACTTTTTTTTTTTGAGCTACCTAATATACAAAAACAAATACATCGAAGAATTTTTCCAGTACCTCCCAGAGGGATTCAGCAATCCAGCTGATCATTTGAGCCTCCAAACCAGAGTGCTCATGTAGGTAAAAGCACAGCCGCCCATAAGCAATCTCACTTCTGAACCTGCTCCTTGCCCTTTCCCTCCCGTTGCTGTGTGGACGGTTTGGCATACAGCCTCTGTACGTGACATTTATTGTCAAATCCAATGCGGGGGCCAGGAGAGAGCTTTTTGTCGCCCCATCGCTCTCAAGACACCCTTAAGCCCACTGCCAACACAATAAGCAACCTCCATGTGCTCATTTTCTTGTCTCTGCGTCTTTCTGTCTCCACATGTTAGACAACGGTGCCATCAGAAACAGCACTTTAGTCATAAAATTATTAAATTTTTGTGTAGGACTAAGGAGAAGGAAAATACAATTATACATACCAGACTAACGCGCATACACACGCCTCATCTCTAATTCAAGGCAAACATTTCACAGTCAGTTTCTTGGCATTTTATGTGAATATATATTAAGTCTGATCGGGTTTTATGCTGAATATGTCAACCATGTCATACATAAAGCTGCCTAACACAGTCTTTCAGGAGCAACAAAATGGTGAAACAAACATATCAGGGCTCCCGACTACCTTCAGGCGCTGCTGAATATCTCTGTAGGCTCATGACCGAAGTCATTTAGCTCTTTGATAGTGGCCTCGGATACATAAGACACTGTGTCCCCCCTCAGTGTGAGCTGCCACAGCAGAGCGTTCCTCCCGAGTGGGAATGCAGCCACCTTTGCCACGGGCACTTGGGCCATACCTGCCCTCCCCTACCCAACCTGCCCTTCAGGCGCTTGTCGCCCAACTGCTGGTGCTGCAAACACTCCACACATAAACTCCTAAGACTGACACTGCTACCCCAGATTGTGGGCAGACTGTGGTTTGTCTCTTCAGTTCTAATTTTTCTATTTTTTTATTACCTTAAGAATCATCTTTCATGCTATACCACCAGGCAGGAAAGTTTAAGATTATGATAATTTGCTGTTATTCTTCTCTGGCCATGTCTGATACTTTCTTATCTGCATTTCTTTTGCTAAAGACATTTGCTGATCTTAAACCTGGCTTGAATGAATAGCAATTGTTCCCTTCTGGTTTTGAAGGTACTTTGTTTGTCTACCCCATTCACTGGCCTGAAATCAGCAAGGCCTCAGATGGCTGTTGCTATGGCAACTCTGTTCATTCAACACTGGCATATAATGAAGACAATGTGTTTTCCATTTAGATGAGTTTTAGAGCAAAAAAGAGAAGACTCCTGCTTAACAGTCCCTGAGAATGCCAGGGTAATATAATCAGGGTTTCTGTAGTACCAGTAAAACCACCATGTGCGACTAAAAGAGGCAAAGAATGAAAGTTACATTGATATTTCACAATAATTACAGCACTGGGCTAATTAATCAACAGTGTAACTGCATTTCTTTACTCTTTAAGACCTTGTCCACCAAGAATAATTTAGAAATAAATGTCTTTCTCATACTTTTTCCTAGCAGAGTGGCAATTCGGACACTACTGCCCTGATAAGAAGACACTGAAAAGCTTCTCTCTTTCCCTTGACTTCCTTAACCAAAGGGGCACTTTGAAAGCACAAGTAAGATGTGTGGGTATGTGCTTGTTTTTAAAACAAGTTTTCATGAAGACTGACAGGCAGAACTACTAAGGCAACAACTTTCTCTGTCTCTTCTCATATGCCAGGTCCTGGCCAGACAGGCTACAGCGATGCTGTGGATCCACACTACTCACTAAAAAAAAAGAACACAGTTACTAAATAAAGGGTTCTTGGAATACAGATAGGAGTCACTTTTCACATCTATGCCCGAAGTTTTTCTATCTACCTCAGTAACATTAAAAACAAGTGTAACTAAGTGTGTGTTGGGAGAGAGGAAGAAAAAAGGGCTCCTGGTCACAGGGAAGAAGGCACACAGAGAAGGACTGCTCCTCTCACCCACTGGGACTCGCTGTGCAATTATCGTTACTGAAGGCAACTACTGAAGAGGGTGTTTCAAAGAGATTCTTAAACACACAAACATTTCCAAGAGACATATACCACAGAAACTTGTTTACTCCTTTGATTCATGAAGTCCAAACACTTCCTCTAACTCCCTCTTCTCATTCATTTTCTCTTTCTCTCCCCACAAACCTTTTTTAACTTTTTATCTGGTTGACTTGTGGGCTTCACTCGGGAAAAGAAAACAGAGATTCTTGAGATCCCCAGCAATAACAACAGAAAGGAAAATGGAAACTAGTTCTTTTTCTATTTACAGTGGAAACATTGACTTGAAAAGATTTCTCTTTTCCACTGTTTTTGCAGAGCAGCAGGGAGCAAATGCTTCCTGAAGGGAAAGCCAGTTTTCCATACTTAAATGAAGTCCAATGTTTTAAAAGTTCTTCAAATAGGAAACATCACGTTTTCAACTGACATGTCCTTCATCTAATCAGGTTATCTCCTCCTTATTTCACCCTAAGGAGATAAGTGGGTTGGAACTAAGTTCTTTTCTTTTAGGAATCACAATTGTGTCATTTTTTAAAAAGGTAAAGTGAGAAAAACTAATATCAAGCTGGAGCAAAGATACAGGACCTACATCTATCTACCCTCAAGGTGGTGGGGTTTTTTTTCCATTGCTGAAGTTAAGATTTCCAGGACTAAGGAAATGGCCTATTTTAATACATGTGAGACTCTCTTCACCCATGGAAGGATTGTGGAATCAAAGTCAAGAAATCCTGG
This sequence comes from Cephalopterus ornatus, assembly GCA_013396775.1. Taxonomy (NCBI): domain Eukaryota; kingdom Metazoa; phylum Chordata; class Aves; order Passeriformes; family Cotingidae; genus Cephalopterus; species Cephalopterus ornatus. The sequence goes on from VZRE01006634.1 coordinate 674,511, forward strand.
GTGTTATTGGTGATTTCAGCCTTTACATAACAGCAGTTTGCAAAATCGTGTACGTTCACTGCAACATGCAAACCACCCCGGAATTTCAAGTAGCTATGCCACCAGTTTACTTAAAATTTCTGACAACAAAAGATAATGTTCTCCACTTAGACAGCCACAGTAAGCTTTCTGATATTTCTAATTATCTCCCAAATATAAGGTTTACACAGTTGGAGCCAACTAATATTTCTGTTATCCAAGTGAGCTGGGCTTTAATGGGTTATAAAACTTGGAGATTACTCATATATTTTGTAACTATCTAAGGAGGAGGAAGATGTATGTCAAGATCTATGTTTGTTCGTCTGCACTTCTACGGCTGAAGAAAGCAGTCATGTTTATGTCTGTCAGATCTTTTCTGGCTTTTCACTTGTGCTGACAGCCTACAGCCTTGCTTCAGTTCCTACAAAGCTCAAAACCTGCAGCTGCACTAGCTTGCATGCCTTTTCTCGTTCCTCCTCTCCACCCCTTAACTCCCACCCCTGACATCCCCATCTGTATTTCTAACTTTTTTTTTTTCCTAGATCAAAAGCACATAGTTCCCAAACCTGACCAAGCTCCATAGGGAGACTGAATTTTAAGACACGACTACAAATACATTGTACATGCACTCATGCCTTCGTCTTCTAATTTCTAACAGCCAACCCCTATTCTGAAGACTGGCTATTGGATTGATCTCACTTACTGCCAGAACACCAAGAAAACAGCCATCATTTATGCAAGGAAGACAGCAATATAAATCAAGACAAGCCTAGGATACTTGAATGTAGATTCACTGTCACTTCAGACCTTGAGACACAGCTCTTTGGCTCCCGTCAGCTAAGTCAAGATTCAAGGTTATGATTGCCCAGATAAAACGGACAAACCCATTTTGTAGTGTCAGCCCAACCAAAGGGCTGTTTTAAGTTTTGTTTAAATCCAGTAACACCAAGTTTCTTAAAAGTATTGTAAGAAATAACACCAGTTTTTACAGAAATCTCCGTATCACCTACAAGAAACAAAACCACAACCAGCTTTTTAATTGGCACAAAGTCTGCATGAAGACCTGTATTGCAGGGTAACCGTACCGGCAAATGAAGTTATGTTGAAGCTTTTGAAGCATTAGGGTTAATCATCACAGTAACACTCAGGTCAAATTTTTCACTAGAGGATTAATTTGTTTTCTTTCCTCATCTCTCCTCTGGAGACAAAAGTACTGTAGAAACAGTGGTGAGTTGGGCAGAGCTGTAAAAACTCAAGACACAGATCAAAAGAGCAGAGTGTACAACAGCAGAGGGTACCGAAGGGAAAATTTGCTGGTTTTCCTAGATCTAAATTTTCTGGTTAACCCACGCAGACAAGACAGCATCAGTAAGCACTAATCCCTCAGAAACAAAGGCAATTTCAACAAGATTCAGCAATGAATCTGCACTGTACTTCAGTATCACTTGTCAGTGTTTGTACCACGCTGGTGTCTCAAGGCTCTCAGCACAGAACAGCACATCAGCACAGGAGGTGCTGCAGGGGCCTGACTGTAAATGCGAATAATCCCACAAGCATCAAGGGATTATTCTCCATGGTTCAGCCATCTCAGTCTTTGCACGCAAGGTGGGGGAGAGGATAAAGTGGCTCTGCAGCCTGTAATGCAACGTGTACACATCCAACCTCCAGCTAGGACTATATTCCCTAGTGTGGTGTAGTTTAGGTGCAAGCAAGCCTAACCGAATGCATACATCCCTGTGTGCAGAGCACCCCTCCCACGCAGCCGAGCACCCTGTGGTGTACAGCACAGCTGATGAGCCAAAGTTTGCAGGCCAGGCTTCTGTGCCAGCGAGAGCTCCCTGTGCCACGCTGTCAGCAGATGAGCAAAAGGGAAACAAATGCCAATAACATCTTCTGGGCTCATTACCTTATGACCTGCACAGGAAGGGGAATCACTGGAAGATAGGGCACAGTAGGGTTGCAGCTCTTTGAGATATTCCAGATTCTTAACTCTTTTTACCCCTCCTAATTCGTAAGTGTGTGCCTTTCTCAGCAGTCAACCTGCTTTTGTAAAAGGCGCAGCATGGGTCCATTCCCTGTGCCGAAGGAGCAGGGAGGGGAAGCCCCTGGTCCCAGGCTGGCAGTGGGAGATGAAGAGACAGAAACATGATCTGAATAAACAGAAGCCCTTTGCAGCAGAGGCTGCCAGAGAGCAAAACATGCAAAGACGGAGAGCTGCTTAAAAGGAAAAGGGGCAGTGAACCGCTCAAACATACACTAGGAGTTCCTGGTGTAGTATATACTAAAACAGAAAAAAGTCTTATTTGTACAAACAAAAGGAAGCAATTTATTAGCTTACGTTTACTGCTTTCATTCCACCTACTTCTATGACACTAAGATCCATTTATATCGGTTTAGGATCTGTCCCAAAGTAGTAGTAGTAGGTTTTTAATCTGCACCGAAGCACTGCAGGTTCTTGAAAGAAAAAGTATTTTCTTTATATTTTAAAAAGTATTCTTCCCTTTACCATCTAGGTATACACAGTGCCTTGCAAACTGCAGCCAGGTCATAGGGGAGGTGCCTCCTAGTAATACCATAATAAATGAAAGAATTGCTTCAGGAAAACCAGTAACAGCAGTGAAAATAAATTTGTTCTAATTTGCACTAATAAATGGCAATAACAAGAAGAACAGAAGCAGCAGCAGACATTGGATGATTCAATATTTACAAAACTACATTGTTTGTAAAAATTTCCAGGGAAGGTTTAAATTCAGGCAAGAAAAAATGTTTTAATTTAAAACATTTCAACTGTCTGTAAGCCAACTGCTCAGCCCCTAAATGACTGGGCTCACCCTGCGTTGGTTTTGTTAGAATGAACTGCTGCATACAGAACACCGTCGTACTGAACATCTACTCAGAATACGACATGTTCAAGGAAAATTAATTAGAAGCAGTTTTTCTTTCCATCAAATTCACAAACACAGATGTCATTTTCACAACACAAGTTCTTCTTCATCTCAAGGACAATTAGTGAGCAAACTGAAAGCTGAGATTTTCCACCAAACAAGAATCTTCATTAAAATTATACAGATACATACAGAATCAACAGCATCTAAGTGTTCATTAGGTAATTAAGTAATTTAAATATTAAGCACAAATTTATCAATATTCTACATTCTTGCTAAACATTACATGTGAGTCACCACTATAATAAGAATTTTGAGCAAAAGAATTTTTTTGTAGGGAACAGGATTTACCTGGGTAGACATAGCTCTATGTTATTCCTTCTGTGTTACAATACAGTGCACTGACTCACGAGTGCTGTATAATAAAGATATTACAACTCTAGCAAACATCATGGCTAAACTAAATCCTAATGTAAACTACTGTTAGAGGGGTATTGCATTGTTTTCTTTTGCTCTGTGAGTTGCAGACTTTAGGATAATAATATTGCTTGGTAATAGCAATAGCTTAATTTCATGTTCTAACACCCTAATGACTTTATTGTTTCACTCCCATTCCAATTCCAATAGCTATTACTATTTAAACACCTGTATTATCAAAGTGCTGTGGTTGAGTACCTTCCAGATAATTTACTTATGTTACAAAAGACTAATTCAAAGGAAGGCTGTATGTTTCTCTAACTGTTGCATCATTTATCTTTTGAGCATTGGCAGAATCCATCAGGAAAGTATGTGTTGATTAAAACCACCAGCCTACAGTTATACTTCATGTGCAGGATATCTCTCTTTCAACATGATGATGAGGGGGAGAGGGCAAGAAAATCTTTTTTGTAGGAAGAATGTCTAAAAAATTTCCAGCACAGCCAATTCTTATTACACACAATTAACAAATTAAAGTTTCTCAGTCAGATTTGTCCAGGTACTACATTTAGGTCAATGGCTTACCCACATAAGAATTAACTGCTTCCTCCATGGAGACAGGCAACAGTATACAAACCTTAATTTCATGAGTGACTATTAAAAGTTAAATTCATCTACACCAAGTAATTTGAACATCAAAAGATTAGGATAAGTTTTTAGAGTAGTACACAACTTATCAGATAAAATATACCATTACCAGTCTTCAACAACATCAGATGACCAGACCTGGTCTAGAAATTTTACTCTACTTGCCATTGACAAATATATTCAGTTAAAATGTCTTCTCTCCAACCTTTTTTTCAAAAAGGAGGTTCAACTTCTTTTTTTTTTTTACTTCACTTTAATCAACAAATATTGTATCTTGAAGAAATGGTAAATCAGTACTAAAAAATTGCCAATGCTTAAAAAGTGTTTTCAAAATCAACTATTTTCCAAACTACTAATTAATTGAAATTGCTTTCATCACAAACCATTTAATATGGAATGTCTCAAGGGAGTGATGCAACAGTTTAAAATATTTGCACATCAGTGACGTCTGAAAACCAGCTGGTTTGAACTGAGGACTCATAAGGCTGTGACCCCGATGAAGGTGAACATCCCATATCTATATAGCAGTATATACTATTTAGCCTTACTGAAACACCATGAAAGCTCCATTGTACTGACCGTACTATCTTTTGACCTTTTAAAAATTTGGGGGTGAAGATTTTAATGGGCATAATAAAGCTGTGTTAAGTTGGTTTCCTGTAGTGGTCATGTTTGAAAAAATAAGCTTCCATAACCCTTTCTACTCGATTTTGTACTTCTTGGTCTTGCTTCAGGACCAAATATTTGACTGTTATCCATATAAATGAACAACCTGCAATTGCTTTCATTGCACATTACATAAAAATAGTGTTCAAGACCTGCAAGGTACCACAAGAAAGCTTTACACTGACATCTAATAGTAAAAGAAAAAAAAAATATCTCTTTTCCAATATAAAATATTTCGGGCAAGTCCGATAAAATACTACTCTCTGCTACTTTTCTGAATTTTTTTCCATTCGGTTATTTACCAAGAAATACACACTAAAGCTCTGTGAACTTATTCTGTAAATTGTTATTTATATGCAGTATTTAAACTTTGATATTAATTAATCAATGTAATTTCTCTGATACATATTATTATTGCCATAGTATAAAGTATAGTCATTACTACCACAGTCCAATACTGAGACTTATTCTCAAAACAGAAAGATATTTACATAACATTTTTGAAGGGAAAAAAATTATTTCAGCCTCTTCTAATTAATAGTCTTGAACAAATTATTATGGTTCATTTGTTCTCTTACACAGAAAGCAACTGGTTTCGGTTTAAAAAAAATAAAGTTATATTAGCTTTTAATTTCCATTTCCAAAGGTATGTTTAGGAAATATTTAAATTTGTAATAATTTTTCCTAGCACACACGATGACTACTGCGTGTTCTCTCCTGTGCTCCCCATTTGCCTACTCCAACCACCCTCCACTCTGAACTTACATTATAATTAAAAATATAAATTTACATTCTAATTTAGGTACCTCTGTGAGTGTCCATGTATAATAAATGTAATCACTAAATTACCACAGAGGGGAAAAAAATAACACTGAATTTCTCTGCTTGTTCTAAGAAATGCACGAACTTGGTTTGGACTGTGTGAAAAGACCAGGATTTTGAATGCCGCCCAAAGCTCTAATTGGACAAATGGCTTTTAAAAATACTATTTATACTATTTTAGTAGAAAGACTAACACTGCATTTTTAGAAAGATAGTTTGTTTAATAAGGATTTTGAATTTCATCAGAACATTACAAAGGTTCTTGAAGAAATTCATATGCACCGAATTCATTACTTGAAGTGACCAGCATTTAAGCAGGAAACTTCCTAAGGATGCAACAGCAAAGGGCACTACCCTGTTTAGTGTGACATGGAGTTAGGCACAAGCTCAGTCTCAAGAACTATTATTCCACGTGCTGCAATAATTCACATATTCATGATACACTTCAAAAGGGGGAAAGGGGAGAAGCTCCTGGACACAAGACCTAAGCATTTTTGGCCCCTGGAACACAGTTGAGATTCAAAAGTTGCAAGTGCAAACGAACATCTTCATTCTGATATGAATCTAATTGTGAGACTAAAACACCAACATAAAAAACTAACCCTGATTTGTAAAATTACTTGATAAAAGCACACACGGTATTTTCCATTTCCTGATCTTCGGAATAAACAGCAATACTATAGCAGACACCTCCAAAGGAATACAGTCAGACTAAAACCTTTGGGGTTTGTCATTCTCACACATATTCTTACAGCACTTCAGCTTTTGCAAGGCTTTCTTCCCAGCTAGAGCCAGCTATTGCTGGAAAGGAGCTGACAGCTTTTCATGCCTCAAAAACCAAAGCAAGTTACCTGAGCTCTATTAGTAACTAGTCTGATAAAGGCAGTACCAAGGAAACCATGTTCCTCTTTAAAGCAGCAAGGTAGAAAATTTACCTCATGTATACCAGCAGCCAGGGAAGATTCTGGAATACATATTAGCAACACCCAAAGAACAGTTTACTATAGGGTTCAGTGAAGTCTGATATGACAAGGCACTTAAGAGCGCAGTGAGTGGATATGAGCGATAGAGTCCAGCATGACATGTGCAGATGGACAGGTCAGTAACCACATGGCAGCTTACCTTGCAGCGAAACAATGCTGCCAGTGAGCTGAGTAACTTTGGGCTCCCAGGCCCAACTACACCCTGGGGTGAGGGAGTGCCCAGGACCCCTCTCAGCACTGCCCAGAGCAGCCTGGGCAAGGAGCCCTGATCAGGCTGCACATCCTTATCTCCTACTAACAGAAACCTTGTTTGGGGGCCACCAGGCATAACAGAGCTCAAATCACACTCATGAAGTATTCCATGTTTTCTCACATAGAATAATAACAGTATTTAGGAGATTCATTTCCCCCTTGATGTCCCAGACTGTCACACAGATTAGTACCTTCAGTGAATGTTGCAGTTGAACACTTTTCAGCCCAGCTCAGTTTGTTCCAGTCCGATTCTCTAAAAATCATGTGGAGAGTTTTCAGCTGTAAGCACCATTTCTTGCACTCTGTTATTTAATTACTGTAAAGAAGCTGGTCACAGATCTGATAAAGCACTGCAGTCCCTAATTCTCAACTCGTATCTGGCCTTCCAAGTGAAAAGCTAAATAAAGGAATCATACTTAGTGGTAATTTCCATGATGTTAACAGTTTTTCACAACTTATGGAAGAAAGCCATGATTTTGCAAAACTATGCAACAACATGCAGTCGGCAACAGCCTTCACTCACTGTCTATGTATCCTCAGGCTGATTTTACCAATGTAACAATAAAAAAGTCTAAGATGTCTATTTGGCTAAGACTTAGACTAAGATGGGGTAGTTTACTTAATTAAATCATAAAAATTTCTTTATGGCTGTTAGATAAATTGGGCTCTTTAACCAGAAATCACAAAACTAAAAAAAAGGCATTAAACTTTTTTAATACTCCAAGTTTTCACTTAACCCTGGGGCAAAAAAAGTAACTTAATTTCTCAGTGCCTGGCAGCATTTCTGCAGGATATCCAATCTTAACTTCACACTTAGCTGAAAATCTTTATTAATATCTCCAGAAATCAGGAAGGTAGGGGGAGATTGACTTTTTCTTATTTATTTCTCATTCCCCCCCGAAAAAAAGTGGTGATAAAATGCATACCTGTTAGAACAACATGATTTAAAATTTTACAACAGAATGAAGCTCCTGTTGTACCGCCTGGTTAATAAGCTGTCAGCTCATTTATTAAGAACTATAGAGATCTGATGGAATTTGGGCAAGAAGCTGACAGCCCATTATATTTCTAATTCTAAGGTACATCCTGTCATTCAGTAAAGTTTGAATAAAACAATTCCACATACCAGGTTTGCAAGTGAGCTATACAAAGAACAAAGGCAGTTGGGAGGAATCTTGTAAAGACCTAAAGCTTTGTAGAGTTTCTGGAGAAATGTATCTATAATGAGACACTGAATCAGAGTCATTTCCCCTGCTACACTCCCCAGTGCATCTTCTCCATCCCTCCTCCATCCCACACAACATTCCTCACCACAAGGAGGTTTTGAAGCAGGCTTACAGAAGGTAATCACTGTTGGAGGGAAGAAAAGTAGGAGGTTTTTCATTTCCAAGGCTAAACGGATGAAGCTGACCTTAACGGATAGCATCTACAACTGTTCTCAGGGTGAGGAGGGGGTTTGGACTAGCTGAGGAACAAAAACAAGTCTCAGCTTAAGCCTAAGAAAAAATGCTGGGGACAAAGGGAAAGAAAAAAACCTTAAGAGCTGTGATTCTTAGCTGCCCAAAATACCCTTTCCTACCTTACAGGAACTGAAAGTGACAAAAACATAACTTTAGTACCCTTATTGGATGTTTAACTACATCCTCACCAGGATCTTCATTAAAATCCTACTTAAGATTAAGTCAGTGGCTGGTTGCAATGGTAAAGTGGCACCCCTGGGATGTTGCCCAATGTGATTAAAAAGCACATAGAACAGTGCCACAAATTGTAGCATTTTCAACGTGGGTATCCCTGTGGTTTTGTTTTCATTTTTAAGAAGACTTCAACAAACGTTTTGATTAAGAATATACCAATGGTTAGGAAATATCTTCTGCTAGAAAACATGTTCAGCATTAGCCTGTGGGACCTCCACTTGCACAAACAGCTCTTCTGCTGCGACAAAACTACATCAGAACCAACAAAATGATAGATGGAATCAGAGGAACCGTTTCTGTTTCTGAATGTTTCAAGTGCACCTGGAACATTTTTTGAAATACAAAAAAAGCATAACAGAGTCTTCCTTGTATCACAGCACATGTGAATAATGTTCCGACATATTTAAAAGACCTAAGTCTACCTGCTGCTGAAATCTTTACAGGCCCCAGCTTTATTTTCAAGATTGTCAACTGGCAGGAGAGAAGCAGTTTTACTTCTTGTTGGTAAGGACAAACAGTAAGTTACAGAAGAGTTCCAGTGACTTCCCAAAAACCACACAGGAGAGTCTGATAGAGCCAGAACTGAACACACATATCCTGCTCAGAATCAATCACAAAAATACCTACTTCTGACTCTTGTCACGAAAGACAGTTTTGCCAAGATCCTTTGATTTACAAGCCATACTCCGGAGTTGTAGAGATGGATTCATCTCCATGTCATGACTAGTACTTTTTTAGATACTTGACTGACATTGTAGCTCTGAGTCAGGACTGCACTACCATATGTAATTAGGTTCACACAAAGTACTCCACAAAATAACATCAGATTGAAGTTAAACACATGTTCATGTGCTTTTCTAATCTTTAGTCTTAACAGTGACACATAAGTAAATATTTTTATAGCTCAGAAATCTCAAACCCTTTACCAGCTCTTTTAATCCCTACTGTTTTAGGCACTATTATTTAAAGGCATCAAATCCAGTTATTTTATATAAAAACAGAGCATACTGATTTCCTTGTTATCATAAAGATATGAGTATGTTTCCATTTTCATAACTGTAGGCAATGCACAAGAGACCAGAACTTGCAGACAAAATTATCACTAAGCATTATACAACAGCACTTCCCAAAACTGCAGTTTATTCCTTCCCTTAAAACTAGAACAAATGCTGATAGAACAAAAGGGAAGATACACCTGCTCTCTTTGAACTGTTACATTTTTGGGGATGGATTGTTTTCAAATACAAGCTCCACAGAAAAACAAGTTAATCTGCAGAAACATACTACCTCTCAATGGTTAGAGCTTAAATATAAACAAACAAAAAGTGACTGTAAACCCCAGCATAACAGTTAGAACATTTCTTTTGGTAAGTCACTAGCAAAACTTTTCTTCAGGATTGCTCATCAATTGCAAATTTTGCCAAAGCAAACAAGCTTGCCAAACAATCTTTAAAACCGCTCAGAGGAAAAGCGTGGTAAGAGATGACATTGTTGGGAGTTCCTGTTTTCCTTCTACCTGCTGGGATCTGCAGGACTCCTGCATGGATAGCCCTTCCAAAGCAAGGTCAGGTCACACAAAAATGACGTTTCCAGAATGGTTAAAATGGGCCGATGTGACCCTAAACTAAATGGCTTTAGCTTTAACTTTCTGAAGATACTTTTGAGAAACTCATCAGAGGTACTGAACCTTCATGAAAATTCCATACAGGCAGGTTCCTGCTTGCATGCAGTTCTCCTTGTTGGATCGGGACCCAGGCTTAATGATTTGTACTGGCTTTCATGATGAAATAAAAATTCCCTCAGAAAACACTGCTTAAATATGAAACATTTTAAAATACTATGGCTCCTTGCCTTAAATACTGAAAGCTTCACACATCCAATAATTATCGGTTTCAAGACTTGTCAGTGACAAATTTGGAAGACGTGGAATTTCCAGTTCATTTGAGATAGAAACTCAGACTGCCCAAAAAATCCTATTTCTCATACACTTCTCAATTACAAAATAAAGAACTTCCAAGGTCTTAAACTTGTTCTGTTAGGATGTAAACATATATGAGAATAATCAAAACATATTTTAAACATGTTACCGTTACTTACGACATTGAAGTGCTAATGGAATCAAATGTTAAAAGAAATACTTCTCCAAATAAGAGAGGAGAATACTGTTCAGAATCTTATGCTTAATATGTCTGCCAATCACATGGAAGTGTGTAACCCAGTCTTCTCTTCTTAAATCACTTCCATAACTTCAGTGTTGCAGATTTATTGGAAAATATAAATAGTGAGGAGGAGGAAGACATAGTAGAATAAACCAAAAAATCATTCAATTCTCAAAATGCTTTAAAATATATTATGTTTTATCTATCTCAGCAAGTTTTCCTTTCTCAAAACCCAAAGTGTGCATCTTTTTTGGGGCATCATTAACTGCCACTAGCACTGTGCAAACCTCCAAACTTCCGGAGGTTTGGGCCAGCTTCCAGAAGCTGACATATTTACCAGCATCTCTTTGGTCAAGAAATCCTGGAAGAGTTTCAGTTTGTCCCAGTTTCCAAATGGTCACAAATATTTCAAGAATAGCGTTTTCTGTGGTATTTCTTTTTCCTCTTCCAAACAAACCCAGCAAGTTGGAGGTATGTGAAAAATGATGTAAAATGCTACTTGTACCTTCCTTAACCACCTAAAAATGATCAGTGTTTTTTGCTAAATGTTTGCTTTTTGAAGCAGGATACACAACATTAACCCATGACAAGTATTATGAATGCTCTTTGCAAAAGTTCACCTCCTGTTACGGCCCAAATGGGAGCATCTAAATCTCATCTTCCTAGGGTCATAGAATCTTGTTTGCACTTGCACCTCTTACAGCAAAGGCCAGAATCTAGGAGAGGCACGCACTATGTTATCTCACTTACAAACAAGATATATCTTTTTCCATATTTCCCTCATAGAAGTTATTGGAGCCAATAGGTGATTTGTACCTTCAACCTTCTGATAACCTTGCAACAATGCCACTGCCCTGCAAGCAACTGGGCCTTGCACTTCATCGATTTCAGCAAGCAGCAGGTTGTGCACCAGGATGCGTTATCTTCCCAAGACTGAAGAAGATTTATATAATGAAACTTTGATAAAAATCAGCTCTTGCGAGCAGTTACAGGATAAACTTAAAGGTCTAAAAAACCCTAAGAGAAGCAACAAATAGATTTAAAATCATGTTCGATACAATACCTACCAAAGCCAAAAAATTTCACTGTATCATGACTACTTTCAGTGGATTTATGTTCCTATGCTTGACCTCAACTACAGACTCCTTGTATTTAAGAAATTAGCAGATAACCTAAACTTTTTCTGACCTCCTAAAAAAACCAGCAATAATGCAAGAACTTTACAGAGATGACATTTCAACCAAAAAAAAAAAAGCTGCTTAAAAAAAACACAACAGAGGCTTTTGCTGCCAGTGACTCACAACATTATTTTTTTTTCTTAGCTGTCCACAAAAAATTCACGTCAGACTGTAATTGTTTTAGCCTTTGCTGAAACATGTTCCCAGTGAAAACCATCACTGCATCGTCATCCTTCTGTAGCAGTTTCAGCTCAAGGCTTAATATATGAGGTATCACAGACAGACCACTACCCCAAAGTCTATTCTGTCAGCAGCCCTGCTTTTGGTCTACCTTCATATGTCAAGCTGTCATTCATAGCAGGTCAGCAGCTGCTTGGTGAGCAGCTCTGCCAACCCCACTGCAACAGAGCGAGCTTCCAACAAAGGGACCAGACAGCTTGAGGTGAAACCAGCTCAGCAGTCCCAAGACAAGCCCTGCTTCCTTATGAATCACAGCCATTAGTCACGCTTACACAACACAAACACCGCGTATTTGAACAGCAGCCTGCCTTGCTGGGGACAGCTGCATGCTAACTTTTACAAAGGTGCTCATTAAAGCCCCCATTTCCTTTTGTCTTTCAGATCCTCGTAGTGCTCCCATGCCAGCCTGCTTTTGAAAATTACACTTACTGCTTCCATGAAAGCTTTGGTTTTTGGAAGAATAAGGTGTGTTGTCTAAGCAACATTTGGGGACTTTCCGAACAGCTGACGATACCAAAAGTCAGTGTAGATGCAATATGGCACAGCCACACTAATACATACAACCCACAATGGGTTTTGTTCCATGGTGACAAGGGTTCTAAACCTGCCTGTATTCCTGTATTCCAGTAACACTGTAAGCCAATGACCAACCTTTTATTTATAAATATACCAAAAAAACCCCTCACCTATGCTTAAATTCTAGAAAGAGGTATTGCTTCTTTTTAAACAGAGAGACTGAATGGCTTCTCTAAGGTCTCACAGCTGTCTGAAGAAGTATTTTGATCGCGCCTTAAGCACCAAGACCCCATCCCCAGTGCGATACCACAGGACGTCCTGCTTTGCTGGACCCCAGCTCCAATGTGACACCACAGGTATCCTGCTTTGCTGGCTTCAGCAACTCAATTGGCGGCCCCTGCTGTCCAAGAACTTCTGCACCAAGTGCTCTCATCTACTGGTTCTGGGAAAATAAAAAATCTCAGGACTGTTCCTAAACCAATTAGCATCTTGCTAGCACCACTTTCATATTTAATTATATTTAGGAAGTAATTATCAGCAAAGACCTTAGTTAATATCCTCACTTCTATTAGCAAAGTCACGCCCAAGGAACAAACAGGAACTGCACAGGAATATTATCCAAGGCAATTTGAACCACATGCACATTACACTGTATTCATGTCAGGTGTGTTCTCTTTCTACTGTCTTCATTTTTCACTTTTTAAATTACTACATCACATGACATCTTTTAAAGGCTTCAACAAATTAAAGAGCTTGACAGAAATATTACTGGAAAGGAGACTCCTGGCTGTATGCAGGAGCATAGATTAGACTTACATATTTATCCTTTCTGACATTATAAAACAATTAAAAAGCAATCTTTCTTATGCTATTTTGAATTAAAGTGTTATTTTGTAATTAAAGAGTCAAGTCCTAGAATTAAGTGACTATCACCTGGAAATCTTAATCTCTCTCCGTTTTAAAAATTTGGTAGTGTGTTAGTAGCAAAAACTTGAAAAACATAATTTCAGTGTCGTGAACAGCATAAAATAAAAACAAATAAAACACCTCAAAATCCCCAACAATCCAAGAGCAAAACCACTCAAAAATACTCAAAAACTCTTGAAACAGAAAAAAAAAAAGCTCCCCTGTATTTGCATGTTTTTCTAGAAAAAAATCTAACAGAGTTGCAACCAGAAGCAAGTAAGGTTTTCCTCCCACCGACATGAAAATCCGTGAACCCTACAAAAGACAGAGCTGAATTCCCACAAATCAACCACGCTGCTCATCAGACTTATTGTAGGGAAAGAGCTCAGTCTGTGGCCAACCACGCTGGCAAAGCCCCTGTGACACGCAGTGTTACACAACGAGCTCTCCTTGCACACAGACCAGCAGCTTCTCCGCACGGCAGCATCTGCAAGTGGCCTGGATGCAAGTCAGTGAACTGGAAGGGAGAGTCTCCCACGTGAACTTCCTTTCCAGCGTCAATGCAAGCATGAAGGATATCAGTTCAAAACGAGAGGTGAACTGGAACAGGAGTTTCATCACATGGAATAAGCCAGTTACTTTACCAGAGCAGCGTGAGCTGTGCTTGTTAGCATGTTCGTGGGTTAACAGTTATCACACTGACTGGCCATTTCAGAATGACAAGCCTTTCCCCAAGGAGGCATATACTGTGCACCACAATTAAAATACACAATTTATACAACAATGCCACAGAAAGATATTTAGTTTAATCAAAGAGAAAATACTGCAAATATTCATGTATTGGGGGTTTTTTTTGCATTTTAGAATGCATTTGCAAAACTTTCCAAGGACTACACAGTCACTTAACAACATTTATTTTGCTAAATACATAGCAAATTTCAGTTTAGGTTTTGGGGTTTTTTGTGCTGCTAGGAAGTCAACAAAGTGAAGGAACCTTTTTGCAGCTGAGTGGGCACCAGAGCAAGGTTAAAAAGAAATGCCTATCTCCATCAAAGGCTAGTGTTCCAAAAAAAACCCCTTTTATCCTTATTTCTATTATTTGTTTTACAATAATATCTAAAAGACTCTTTGTCAGATACAAAAGCAAACTGTGACAAGCATTCTCCCAGCAGAGATTTATAATCTAATAACAGGATATGGCATAGGTGAAGAGACTTGTCCAAGGTCACATAGTAGATACACGCCACAAATAAGAATGTCAATACTTCCTGACACTCTCTCTAGTCCCTTGCCATCTAATTCACATTGCCTCCCTACACCTTTGATGACAAACAAGCAAAGAACCTATTTAGGGTGGCAGGAGGGGGATGTGTGTGATCCTTCAGATGACTATGAGCCTATTTTGCTGATTAAATTAAAGGTTTCCATTTATCCTTATATGGAATAGTTGCAGGTACAGTCTTTATTTGCTATTACCACAAAATCAGTACAAGGTAAATCAATAAATTCAATTTCTCAACAGACATATGTAAAAATCCTTTTATTTAAAGATTGATTCTTAAAAATAGAAAAATCTACACCAATCTTCCTTTTGTGATATTTATTGCTGCTTATTTTCAACAGATATGTTTTTAATGCTTGAGATCTCCTTAAAAAGTAAGCTTAACTATTGTCCTTCCCTGCCTGCCTTTATTTACCATGTAAATTGCCACCCACACACTTTCCCATACAGAACACAGTGGGGTACTATTCACCAACACAGAGCTTCAGCAAATGCAGCTCCTGTCCCCAGCAGGAATAAGGCTGTGCTGAAGTTCACTCTAAGTCACATAAATTTATCTGGGGGTAACAGGAAAAAGAGGTCTGATAAGAGTCATCGAGCTAATCCGTCTTACTCCTAATGCACTTGAGGGTGGGGGAATGGAGGGAGACAGAACAGAAAACACACAGAGAATAGATAATTTGAGGAAGAGCAATTTTAACCCTATGAATTTACATTTTACTGGGGTTCCTTCATGACATACACAACCTACATGCTGTACAACACATCCAAAAAGGTGTCAAAATCAAGAAACTGAAAAATAGCCCAAAAATCCAGAACTGTGTAGGTTTAAACTCTTTGAAACAACAAAAAATGTTGACAAATATTGAGGGATCTTGTCTCAGAATATTTTCTTCCTTTCAAAAGCCCTAACAAATGCTATGCAATCTCAAAATCCATTTATGAAGTGCTGTCCTACCACTGTTTGCTCAGTGAAGGCACATGGTGTTTCTTAGATAAGTATCAACATTTGTATTTTTACGCACTCAACACCCATCTGTGCGCCTGCAAGCCCGAGGTTTGTCACATGGGAAAGGAGCTCCAAGGAGCAGCTCACTGCTCTCCACTTCCTCCAGGAGGGAGGGGAGGTAGGGATACCTTCACATGCCTCAGTCTTCCTTTGGGTAAAGTATTACCAAACCCTAGGGAATAGAAACTGTAAAATCTCTATGTTGCTGTGCGTGTACCACAGACTGTGGAGGAAAAATAAGAAACACGCACACACGAGCTTTGCACAGGGAAAAATATTTTATTCCAAGACCTCAATGCAAGGTTACTGCAGGGGAAGACGGGTGCTAAAAAAACAACAAAAAACAAGGAAAGAGGAGAGAAACAAAACGAAAATGTTCTAACACTCCCATCTGCCTTTTACCTCCTTTTAGAGGTCCACAAAGACACACATGCACAATCAAAACCTCTATTTTCCGTGAAAAGACAAGAAAATGCATGTTGTACAAACACACGTAGTACCACACACACACATTTATTAAAATTATGTTCTTACATTTACAGAGCAAGAAAAAAACAAGCAACCTTGACATAAAACATACAAAATCTTAATGCTAAGTCTATGCCCGAGGATTTTCAAGTACCACTACTCCAGTTACATCAGTAATAACTTTTGTAATTGTGAATTTCCATGATGGGGGTATCCCTTGCAGGTTTCAATTAGTAGCCTATACTGTCTGAAAGTCTTTACTTTAATCTAATTTTTTCTTCCCTCCAGTGAAATGTTTTGCCATTAAGCAAAATGGAGGATTAGGAATAATCACAATTAATGGAGCAAATGTTTGTATAATGAAATCATGCTTGTATCAGCAGGCAAAACGAGAGACTCAGAATAGCCTTTCTCCACTCATGATTTTAGACTGTGCAGCCTCAGATATTATAGGGAAACAACTTAGAACAAAAGATTATCCTCTGGCTTCTGATATGGCACTGTGGTTACTAAGGACAAACAGAAGTGATGCTATCCCAAATGATGTGTTAGGCAAGCTCAGAACTTATATTTTGTTCTCCCTCTCTTAAAAGGGTTTTGGGGAATATGGGGTTTTAAGAAGTCTGACTACCAAGGGGTTTTGTGGTTAAGGAATTAAGAAATTAAGTTTCCCGCCGATTAGATACCATATTCTTTCAGGGAGATTGCAGTATGCTTTTAGGTCCCCTTTCTGAAACGTCTTTTAATATCTATTTCTGACTGTTCTTGTCTCAAAATGTTTTATTCTAAGCACCAGAGTGGATCTACAGATTAGATTATGAGTTTACTGCCCATAGCCAAAGCTTCATAGACAGGATACAACAGTAATGGCCACTTTCTCACTCTGATGTAAAGAGTTACATAGGAAATACCCAGCGAGACTGCAACCGCTGAAAAATTTCAGTGCTCCCTCCAAACCACTCTTTAATCACTCCCAGGTTAGCTTGCCCCCAAAATGGCATCCCCTGCATACAAGAAGCTGCAGAAACCGCTCAGCCCCCCACAGGGGCAGAAGTAAGGAAAGGTTGGTTCTCATTGAGACTTTAAAGCCGTTCTTTTCATTAAGAATCAGTCCTCACAGAATGGATGGAAAACAGCCCATGCTGTAAGTATCAGTATCTAGAAGGGCCTTTTTTGTAGTGCCAAGATAACCATCTCTGTGTGAAAGAAGCTGTGCTTGGGAGTTTGAATGTTGAAACAAAGATATTAATTTTGAAGGGAAGGAAAGGTCAATAAAAAGCAAATTCGACCACCTCCAAAAGAATTCAGTGCATAGCTCAGAAAGCACTGGCAGAAGACGGATGCCTTTACTGCGATAGGAAGACAAATCAAAATACATATTGGAAAGGGCAACATGCTTTCTTAGAAACTTCACTGACAGTCCTAGAGGCCTTTGCTGCCACTTAGAAGATGGCAAGCTTCAATCCAGCTTGCTACCACTTAAGTTTTAAAACATATTCTAGCAGTCCTTCTTTAAAAGTTAAACACAAATGGTTTTTGATAGTTAATTTCTGATACTTTGACAGACTAGTAACACGCAATATTGTAAAGTGTGGCTAAAATAGTATTTTTAAGAGTTCTCCTAGTTTTTGCTTGTGAAGAGCCTCTGTCATTTCATTTCTATTCTCTCCCTGCAAGTGAGCAGGTAGCCAACCCAAAACACTGCAATCCAAGGACACCAATTGTGTGCACTTTGCTATATTTTACTTCTTTGGCCAATGAAGTGAGACCACTGAATGCTGCTCTTATATAAATATTTGAGCATACTACGTTTATTTTAAAAAAATATAACCAGGATGGACTTAAGAGCAAAAAAACCTCCTCTTTCATTCTCTTACTTCCCAAGTGCCTGAAAAATGGGTCACTATGTAATTTCTTCTTACTGTATTTTCCCAGGAGCTGGAAGGCATGGTATAAGCTTGGGTCTTTATTTTTCACATGCTAAAAAACTCCAACAAATTTAAGATAGTATGTGTACACATACGCATGCAGTATGCCTTTTTTCATTCCTTAAACTATTTTAAACTGTTTTTCTTTCAAGTCCCAAAGACACATCTAGATTTAGTTTACTTCTGCCAACATGTCTGTACAATTTGTTTATTCAATGTAGTATGTCTTGTGAGATTAGGGTTTGATTACGTTTTCACTTAAGACTTCTAACATTAGTGTCACGTAAGATGTACAGAAATCAGGACCGGTAATTCTGGGGATGGGTACTAGGTTACCCTGCACCTTTACTGACAGAATTAAGGTGTCCATAAAGGTAAGGTCTAGATATGCTCTCTCCCAAATCCTGACAAATTTGCAGCTGAAACTTTGGTCTGGACCCATTGTATTCTAACTGGCAGCAAAAAATTCCAGCTTGCACACTAGTACACTCAGAGATGTTCAGCAGAAGGGTTAAAACATGGACACATTGACAAAATGAGATCTGTGATTGCTCCACATTTGGGTTGACTCTGGAGCACATGTGGGAAGGCCGCAACTGACCCCACCACAAACAGCCCTCACACACAGTCCTGAGCAGGCAGGACAACAGGGCAGCTGCCTTCTCTGAGCCCCTTACCTGAATGATGAATTATTTTTATGGATGAATAGTGTTTTATAGTTCAAGTCTTCTGAATAATCTACTGAGTTGAACTATCCAAGGCAAACAAGTTCTTTCACAAATTCTGGCCATATTATGGCTGGTTCTTCTTGAATGGTCCAACTAAAAGATTCATCATTCATAAACACACACTAAAGAGGTTACAAATTCATTCCCAATCGAAGTTTGGGGGCTGCCTACCTTTTCTATGTGCCATTTCCCTACTTGAGGTGTGTGACTGGACACAACAAAACAAGCACTTTCTATTGCTACTCCAACTTCATTGCCAGCAGAGAAAGAACAGTAACTACACTGCTGATTCTTCTTCAATTCCCCTTCCCTCTCCTTTAAGAAAAACCTCAAAACCAAAAATATGTTTCAATATACAATTTCAGGAAAGCCTCTTAGGCTCAAATCTGTAACTCCCTTGGTCCACTGACACTGTAACAAAGAAGTCCTGCTTATCCATGTACTTCAGAAAGTATCATGACCCTAAGCATAATTTTAAACTCTAATTTAGTTAATATTTTTGCATTACTCAACAGCTTTTACCTAGCTAGAGCATATTCTCGAGCACACATACACAACAATGTGTTGTTAATTACTCTGTTGGTGGGAAAGTCTGTCAGGTTTCTTACCTTTTATTTTTAGCCACTTCCAAGTACTTTTTATCCAAGTCTGAACTGGGGAGCAGGGAGCATATATTTCTATTAATCAATCAACGATGGCAGTGGTGGTGCACTCTAGTTTTTCATTCTGACTGCAAAGCAAAATTAAAAGCTATATTTTGCAAATTTACGCATTATAGATTGTAGCAGCAGCTGGTGGACTGCTGCTGAGACAGACTGTCTTTTCCCTTCCAGTCCCCTGTGACCAAAATGGAAGAATTACAGGACAGCACTAGCAGCTGCTGCTGCTGTCCCAGAAGCAGCAAGCCAAGGTCTCTGGAAAAATAATTGGGGAGGCGCGGGCAGGGAAGAAGGGGGACAAAGAAGTTGGGGAGGGGAAGGCACTGCCAAGGCTGGCTGCACATATAACACACTGCACCTTGCCCTCAAAAGAAACAATTGAGCTGGTTTGGGCTTCCTTCAGTAGACACAAGTCTCTTAAACCATTACGAGACTTGAAAACACTAACAATTTTTGATAAGGACTTCTAGAGAATTAAGAAATAGTGAGAAAAGGCAATATTCCTTCCAGTTCGATGACTGCAGCAGTTTGCTCTTGAATCCTCCAAAAATAAAGTGTAACACAATGAGCAACACCCTTCCTTGCAGCTTTCAAAAAGCTTTAAGACAGAGTCATTCTACAGAGCACTCTACCATAGTACAGGCACAGTATACAAGTCAATTCATGCCCCGTCTGTCTCTTGTAAAACAGGGGTAATCAAATCCTTTCTCACACACATAGTCATGCAGATAAATAATTAATGACTCCAAGACATCATGCGCAAACACTAAAGATCACTTATTTTTAGACAGATTTAGAAAGTGAAACTAGTGGCAATTATGCCCATTTATGATAAAACTGCTCAGTGCAAAAATCAGCTCGCTCCTGTATTTGGTCACCTAAGCAGTGGCTCAGTGCAGCCAAGCAATGCTCATCTATGCTACGCAGCATTCTAAATATAAAGCTCATCTCAACAGGATGGAAAAGCACAAATACACTCAGTGACTAAACAACACCTGCCTACATCTGAAAACCTAAACTTCACCCAAAAGCTTCCACGTTTCCCAGTAGATCCCCTGGGTTCAGGCTGATCTCTGAGGCCATGATGCCCCACTGGAAGGGACAGCAACATGCCTCCCTCCCTGTGAATGTGCGGTGGCAAAGACTTCCAGATGAGTCACAAAGCAGATTATTTGAAGAGAACATTCAGCCATTCCAAAAGAAAACAAAAAACCAAACACCACTGCCACCAGATGTACCTTTCTATGTCCTGTTCAGAAAGACTAATTAGAAGGACATACAATTACAGTTTTACTCCTGTAGGAGAGAATATGCTTCATCTTAAATATTTAGCTTATCTTTTAATTGGATGATCTGTTCTCATCCAGTATATTTGGTCATTAAAAATAAAAAAGAGAAAACAGAAGAAAATATCGAATTGTCTTTAAATTGATCTCATACATGTAGAATAAGAAATGTGCACAGTCAGAAGAAAGTACTGCTGGCTGAAAGAGTTTCCATTGGTTTTGTTGTGTGTCAGAACTCCTTTCAAGATAAGCCCAGAACTCTGCATACAAAACCAGCACCATTATAAGCAGACACAGTCTTCTCTCCATGTTAGAATTTCACATTCATTTTGGGAAGCTAAGTCAATGATTGCTCTCTGAAGAAACAGCTTTTGATCTATCATCAATTTCCTGAAGAACATATCAGTTTATTGAGCGGGTGTTTTCAGACTCTTATCTCATGTGATAGCATTATGCCTTACATTTTTTTTAATTTTTTTGAAAACTATGGCTAAAATACTGAGATCCCTCCAGAAGACACCTACTTCCTCAAAAACTAACTAGAGGTATCAGCTGCTTTTGGAAAAAATTAAATAAATCTTTCCTCCTTGGCATATTAGGTCCTACACTGTTTCTAAATCCAGAGAGTATCTAGTCAAAGTACTTTTACATGTGTCTGGGATTAAATCCACCACTACTTTGATTTTTAATGCATTTAGGAAAGAACTCTCAGCAACATTAAACCCTTTCTGCTGCTACAAACACTTCATAATTTATCACCCAATCGCTCACTCTTCAGGTCACACCACCTACAAAGCTACCTTATCTTGCAGCAACGACACTGGCCTCATGATGCTCACTATGCAATTTCACTCAGATTTCATTCTGTGATCATCTTTGAAATTATGAAATTTAAGTTCACTAAAAGCCATACCTAGCTAACAGAAAAATCAGTTGTTTACCTCACTCTATGTCCTGGTGCATGAGAAACCACCTCACTGAAAACATGGCCAGAGCGACAGAATAGCAGAATGGATGATGTTTGTGCCCACTGCGTCTTCTCCTGTCACTGGGCAACACTAAACAGAGCCTGGCTTCCTATTCTTTGCACCCTCCCTTTGTGTATTTTTATATATGTATGGGATCCCACCTGGGCCTCCTCTTCTCCAAGACTAATGGCTCCAGCTCTCTCAGCCCTTCCTCATATGTGACATGCTCCAGTCCCTTCAGCATCTTTGTGGCCCTTTGGTTGCCCCTCTCTAGTACATCCATGTTTTACTTGTACTGAGAAGCCCAGCAAGGGAGACAGCACTCCAAGTGTGACCTCACTGGTGCTGAGCAGAGGGGAAAGACCACAACCTGCTGACAATGCCGTGCCTGATGCAGTCTGGGATATCATTGGACTTATTTGCAGCAAGGACAGTGTCAACTCACGTTTAACTTGGGTTCCACCAAAACACCCAAATCCTTTTCTGCAAAGCTGCTTTCCCAGAAAATACTGATCTCTGGAGTTATTCCTCTCCCCAGGTGAAAAACTTTGTGAGGTTCTTGTCAGCCCACTTCTCTAGAGTGTCCAGGTTGTTCCAGATGGCAGCACAATTGGTGTCCTGGAAAGTGGTTGGGTGCTTCCCCAGGGAAGTGGTCACAGCACCAAGCCTGACAGAGTTCAAGAGGGTTTTGGATGATACTCTCAGGCACATTGTGTGACTCTTGGAGATGGTCCTGAGGGTCAGGACTTGGACTCAATGATCCTTGTGGGTCCCTTCCAACTCAGCATATTCTGTGACTCTGTGATTAGAGCCAGTATTGAACCCTGGGGTACACTGCTAGTTACTGGCCTCCAAACAGACTTGGTGCTACTGAACTAGCATTCTTTCTGGCAAGCAAAGCTGAGGGAGGCAAAAATAATGGTCTAGAAATCAAATTACTCTTTTACTCCCACTAGGGGCTTTGCAGATCAGAGTTGAACAATGTAATAGTAACGTACAGCTAGAACTATACGTTTCCTAGCGGGTCAAGTTCTATCAAAGAAAAAAATACAAATCCTTATATACCATCTAGTCCTAGAAGCTACCACACTGACATTTACCTCTAGGATAAGCATTTCTTATATGTTACCCAGGTTCCTACTCAGCTTTTATTCCTAGGGCAAGGAAATTGTAAGGTTCAAAGAACCTTAACCAGTGTAAATATTCACAGTAATATTGAGATAGCAATATTTTCAAACCAAAAGTTTTAGTTTCTCTTAGAAAAAAGTGTTTTGACTTCAGTTTTCTGTGAAGTTTGACTTGAGATCTCCTGTATCCCTACATTACAAAAAACAGTTCAGACATGACTTCAAGGCGATACAGTGATGATAAGGACTAGAGTATACATTCAACATTAATGTCAGTTTAGAGCTACGTAAGTGAGGGCATAGCTGAGGACAAGAATAAGGGTTAAACTACACAAGAGCCTTTGCTGTCCTCCTAAAAGTCTAGGACAGGTTTTTTTCTCCATAATTCATGAGGAAGGATTTATAGAATGGCTTGGCGTATTGCCACAAGACAACCAAGGCATGTGGTCTCACAAGTCCCAGCGTCACACACATAGAAAAGAAAAATCAACAGAAACCCGTAAATAGGGTATAATGACAACCTGCACCTGGTAGTCCTATCATGTGTCTCTGTACTGAAAATATAAGCTCAGGCAGGCCTCTTCCTAAGCAGCAGTTCTCTCTATGACATCACAGACACTCAAACGTTATCTGAAGTTACTCATCTCAGTAACTATACTGTCTCGCTCTCCTCCCTCCTTTTTGACCCAGAGCTATTTTTGAACTCGACCTTCTTTCAGTCTCTCCAGTAAGAATGAAGCCTTTGATTTTTCTAGCATTTGGGATCATGATGGAGAGGTAGGCACCATCCACTGTTCTTTGTGTATGAACACTTTTTGCTCTCCTTATATTATCTCTTTGTCAGACATATTTATTCAGCCATAATTTACCTGTTTAATTTATTTAAAAGATCACCATAGCTGTATGTTTTTTCCCGTCTTGGCTAGGAGGCCTCACAACACAAAAATGTAAAAGAACCACCTACTTCATGAAAATTAATTCAGCAGCTGTTTCTCCTTTGAAGTAAGTTACCTTGGCGAAAGTAGTTTTACACCTACTAAATACAAACACATGTGGAGGTATTTAAGGTATTCTGTCATTCACACCACTTTTAAAGACTGAGAAGTCTAAAGTTCAAGAACATGAAAAGTTTGTTTTTCATAACACACTTGAAATCACAGACTGTGCCTGTCCATGTTCATAAACATACACACAGCTTCTACACTTGAGCCATTACTTCACATTTCATACAAAGGGCATTAGAAATATGACACCTGGGCTCACACATTTAGCCTGAAGCTTTGGGTAGGTAATGTGCTTTGTGTGTGCAATGTGTGCACGCACATTGCCCAAAAAAGAACCTACTGCAAGCTTAGAAAAGTAAGAAAGCAGCCATACTGCAAAGTACAGCATCTCCATCAGAGAGCATTACATCTACAAATATTCTGGTGGCTTGCATAGTACATTCATATTACAAGGAGTAAATTGGGTTTGGGTGTATTCATATCCAAAAAAAATAAATTTACCAGCTACAGAAAACCCTCCCAAAAATGATGGATGTTATCACAGGTATGTTGACCACTATCAATACTGAATCTAATCCACTAAATTGTGTGCAGAAATCCAGCTACATTATGTCAAAACCAGGTAGTTCTCGAATTGTTACTCTAAGTCTTTAATAAGACATTAGTGCAGAATAATATCCACAATCCTGCACCACACTGTGGATGAAGGGAATAAACATGGAAAGGAAACTCCACTGCAAACCCTATTTCTAAAATATCTTCAATTTATCATTAAGATGCATTCTGAGCAAAGAATTTTCATTCTTCAAAGAACTGAAAAGTAAACCTGGTGTCAGTTCAACTTTAAATAAACACTGCTAATACTTAAAAGTACTTTGAAAATGACTATTAAAAGAAAAGTCCTATTTTTGCCAGACCTATTATTGAGGTTCCCTACTAAGGAGCATAATAATTCGCTGGATGATTACTTTATTGTGTAATTATTCAGAGCTTATTATATACACATCATCTCATAAAATAATGTGGTTTGCCCTACAACCTTCCTATTTTCCTGACCAGTCCTTATAGGAAGCTAGAGGCCCAGGTTGGCAAGTTTCTGGATCAAAATCATAGCTGTCAATGCTTTAAACTGATAGCAATCAAGAGAAGTCACAACAGATGGAATGGCCAAGGACATTGAAGACTGTACTCCAGATGTTTGCCTTCAGTGAGATGGAAAGAAAACAGGCTTTAGCAGTGTACCACCAGTGAGAGCAGCACGATTATTTCAATTGAGAAAGGCAGAGGCTGAATTACCTAAAACTTGGTGCAAAAAGTGTTGCATCATCAGCAAATACATTGAAAAGCCAGTACAAGTGGCATATAACGTAAGTGTCAGGCCACTGTGTATTGCTAGTATGCATAAACTGCAGTGAATATCTCGTACATTTGATATACAACAAAGATCTCTCTCATCCTAAACTTCATGGCATTGCTCACTGCTGCACCATGATAACAAGCACATGTCCCTTACTCAGGAAAAGAAGTCCCAGAAAATTTTCATGTTACTTTGTTCAACAAAATAGCTGGAATAAAGCTCTGTTCACAAGCTCATAGCCTTA
Source organism: Cephalopterus ornatus (assembly GCA_013396775.1). Taxonomy (NCBI): domain Eukaryota; kingdom Metazoa; phylum Chordata; class Aves; order Passeriformes; family Cotingidae; genus Cephalopterus; species Cephalopterus ornatus. The sequence goes on from VZRE01006634.1 coordinate 699,955, forward strand.
CGGGTTCATACACACTTACTCAAGAACAAATTGTTACTTGTTGCGCCACATTAGGAGGAAAAAAGTGACTGAAATCTATTTTTATCAACAAGCTTCTGGACAGCTAGTATACAGATGTACATTTCTTGTACTTACATATGTAATCAATATTTTACATTTTCTATTTTTACTGTAAAATGATAGCTCATAGGAGTAACTGCTAACTGCACAGATCAGTACAGACATGCTCTGGAGAGTTCTTTGTCTGTGGACATTTTTCAGGAAAGCCCACTGCCTTTAGCTTGAAAAAACCTCCCAATAGGAACTGTGGGACAGAACTGGCTTCCTCCTGTACGTTTTAAAACAAATTTGGAGACAACCAAAGCAACATCAAGATCAGGAGAGAACAGTCCTCAAAATCTAAACAGAAACTTTATCCTTGGTGAAAGTAGGCTATATATATGAAAATAAAGGTTTAGTCTTATCTCAGTTTAGCCTTTTCTCATGTAAAAAAAAGAAGGAAGCAGAGTGAGGGGTATTGAAGTAACTTAAAATACAGTGTGAATAATGTTTGAAGTATTGTTATATATGCGAAAGCAGTAGAAACAGAAAACATGCTATACTGGGTTAATCCAGTCATCCATCTAACTTAGTATCTGAGAAGATATGATGTAGGCAGGGTACATCAGCCCAGCTATTACCTACAGTTTATTGCCTTTACTCCTCAGCACCCAAAGTCAGATGTCAGTAGGAATATAAGCTTCCCTTCGTGTCTGTTTGTGGACCTGTTGTCCCTAGCCATATTTAACCTGCAGATCTGCCCCCACAGCCTCCTGCAGCAGCAGGTCTGCCAAGTAAGGCAAATCTCCCATTCCCAACACTTCTCTACATGAGTCTTGCACCATTTCCTAAGAAGATGCTAAGGTTATTTTTGTAAAGACCTGCAAAAATTATTTCCAGTATCCTCAGCACACCTTGCAAGCACTGGTATGCAGCAGCAAGCACACCTCTTGCCCCTGAGACTTGTCTAAGATTTCCCATCACATGGAGTGCAGCAAGAAGAAAACAGGTATTACCCCATGACAAATTGCTCCATATTCTAGACTAGAGGAAAACAAACTCTTCAGATATGCAAACTGTTCTTGGGAGTCCCCCCTTGACCGTTTTTGAGCACAGAAAGATCACAACCATGTGTCCTGTTCGTATGATGCCCATTTTGTTGGTTGAAAAGTTTATCAACTCCTGACCAATCAGCATGTCACCACTGCCATTCCCACCACTGGAAGTTAGACATCATTTAAATTCCACTCGCCTCCAGTGATCCATTTTTATTGTGTTTATTTTTGACAAACGTTTGCATCAACTCAAAGACAAGGGAAGACTCAGTGGTGAAATTTGCTGCCTATCAGCCAGCTAGGGCTACTTCTGTGATGATTATATGTTTCCTGCAGAAAGAATGATTTAAAGCTACTATTTACATGTTTAAACTAACCCAGCTCAGTTTGTCTCTAATGGTGCACAGAATAATCATGTGAACTACCTAGGTAGCAGATTTGAATGGCAGCAACTTCTGCCAGAGGCAGCAATGAGCTGCTGAGAACACATGCTTTTCACAGCCTAATATCTCTCTCTAAATTCAACCAGAGCTGTCTGAATGATGAGTACATTTGAAAAGAGGTATCAAAATCATTATGATGGGCCACACATATGAATTTAGAAGGAATTTCTAAGGCACAAAGGGGAGAGAGGCATCCATCTGCCTTGGTACAGTCAATTGCAAGCGTGCCCCTGCCTCTTCATAAGGTTAGTGTTAGGGATCTGCTCTGGAAAACACTCATCTTGGGACTCATCATTTTTCATCATTCTGGACATCCACTGACAGCTGCTACAAAAGCCAAATACTTTGGTTTATGCTTATCTATCAACTGCTCTGAATTGCAGAGGGAAAAAAAAAAATACAACACAACACAATCCTCAGTACACTGCTTTCTCCACGTAGATCATCTGCTATTTGAGCCATCTATATCTATTGCTCCCCTTCCCTTCCCTTCCCTTACTCTCTGTGTAGTAAGGACGTGCAAGTGGTTCATAGGTGATACAGTGGGCAGAGGCAGGGAAGGAACACTGGTGAAGCAGGTGCAATTTATTTTTTTTAAACCCCTAATCTACATATTTGGAGAGGCAAAGAAACAGAGATTATACGATTCACCCTTGACATTCTGCCAGATAACTTCAATCCTGTAAAATGCCCCCTAATGACCTGAATATAATACTGTGGTGTTACAGTGTCATTTAAATACTGCAGGGTTCTTCCTCTGGCAGTGCAGTCTGCAGACTTAATATGTAATGTACAGGATTATACTGCCACTAAAATATTACTTAGTGCTGCTGAAATTTCAAATTAATTCTGGGAGCTAAATCATTATTCAGCTCTGCCTTTGCAGAGATACATTCCCCTGGTTGTTTTAATAACAGTGATTTTAGAACTAGAAGGTTGTTACTGTCTCTTTGAGGCTTGCTCAAAAGGAGAAGTGGCCTCTAAACTGTCAAGCAAGTTAATGCAGCGATGCATGGATGTTTGTGACTAAAAAAATAATTTGAGGAAAATGGGCTCAAATATTAAGACAGCTTATAGTGATGTGACTGATTAATCATTTTATTATTTCACAATAAATGAAGAGACTAGCCCAGTTTTCTCTATATAATACACACTCCTATGTTCCCATCCACCACCACCCTTCTCCACAGACAGACGATTTCTTAATAATTGAGGGTATGAATTCTTGCTGAAGCAAATAACACAACTGCTGGTAACTGATGAAACTGATCTATGCCAAGTGAGGATGTGGCTTTCAAGTAATTCTGAGCTCTAGTTTTTCGAACCTAAATAAACAAACTTGAACTTTTTACAGCTCTGAGTTTCTTCTTCCTGTATAATTCCTGTTACTAGTGAGTATCCAGTACCTTTAGGAAAACTACAGAACTTCAACGCTAAGATGGGCCACTCCTTGACACTATATTATAGTCAATGGACAAACTAACATATTAACAGCTGCAGTAAGGGAAGATGAAAAACAGTGCACGGACTAATCATAAAAGCAATTTTCTCTGCTCTGAAATCTTGCCCATATTTGCCATTAACATTGTGTTTAGATTAGTTTCTGTTTCCCAGTTAAAATATCAGGCTGCTCACTTCTATAATGAACTTTCTTAAATCCAGGAAACGTTCCCAAGGCATACTGTAACAACAAAAAACCCAACCCCATAAAACCAGTGGTAAATGAGGAAAAAGACAGGGCCAAACACAGAGGGTGAAAACAATTTATGGCAATGAGTCTAAATTTGGAATAATCAAACCTTCTCCTTATTAAAACTGTTACCCTTCCTCATTCATTAATATTGTCCTTGTTTATGCTTGCAGCCAGGCCAAAGATTTTCCCCTCCCTCCAAATACAATTTCCTGCTATTGACAGACATGTTCAAGTGCTGGATGTGTGTATGTCTACATGGCACACTGCAGGCAGAGGCGAGCCTTCTTGGCCACCATCCAAGCCAGCTGTAAATGAGCCAGCTCCAAACTGGAAGCTGTGTAAGCACAATTAGCACAGCAGTAAGCCTGATCTAACACATCCTGCCAAGAGACCGAGCTTATTAACTCGAGCTCAATACCATGCTAACGATGGATATGGGGCTTCTGGTTTGGCTCCACGCAGAATGTGGGCAGCTGAAGATGAGCAGCTCAAGCTCGTATTTGCCCACAAGACATGGTGTAAGTACACCTTCTCTTGGGGTATATCCCTCTACTGCAAGCACTACTAGCTTCCCTCTACCTGAACTTCCAAAATGCTCTGACTGCAAATCAACATAACCTGAGCATTCTGAGCAAATGGAGGGAAAAGGGAAGGTCTCCAGGTGAAAATTTCAGAGGCAGTACAAGAAAAAAGGCACCAGACAGATCTTACGCACCAGAAAGGCCAAAGGTGTGAAGGAAAGGCAGAGCAAAGACAGCAAGACTCTACAAACTAATAAAGAGCACTCCATCTCTAGCTTCTCAGCTGCTATCAGGTCCAGGGCAACAACGACCAAAACACTCACATTACCATACTGTAGATGTTAAATGGACTCTCTGCACAGGGAGGCATCCATCCCACCAACCAATGAAGAATCCGCTCTGTTTGGTGGACAATCGAACAGTCCAAAAGAGGAATGTGCTCAGAGAAGGAAACCTGTTATCAAACTGGGACCTGAGAAAACAGTGCTCTTCTGATGCCATAGTTGATAGTAAAGGAACAGTGATAGTTTGCTGGTTGGCAATAGTATGTAAGAGAAGCCTACAGATTCAGAGCAAAATGAGACAAAAATCAAAGGGTAGAAGTGAAAACCATCAGTGGAAAAAGAAGGCATGTTGTAAGAAGAGCTCCTGAAGAGACTGGAGATGTTTACATTTAAAAGGATAGTAATAAAATGGCCATTGCTAGACTATATTTAGCAGCAACCAACCTACAGAAGTTAGTGATCCTCCACCCATCCAATAAGAGAACACATGGGCAAGACAAAATTCTATTAAAGTGCCCCATTCTAAGGCAACAAAACACCTTAACCAACACATAATTATTTTGCTGAATTCTCTGTCAACAGACTGTTGCTGTGGCAAACACTTAGCATCTTTGAAAGGTGCTGTTTATGCCTGTGTTCTTTTTCCTCCCACTCCACTGTAAAGGAGTATTTTTAGTTTTCAGTTGTTTGAGCTTTCTGCTGTATGGGACAGGTAAAAGCAATAGAGAGAAGGAACCCCACAAGGTGTGGTAGACACTACATATTCAGATTCTGCAGATTAATTAGGTTTATTTTGACTTGCGAGATTTTTAGATTACATTACATATACATGGATTTTTTCCATTATTTGTTAGCTTAAAATCTTGTCTTTGAAAAGCCTTAGTTTGATCTGGGGTGCAGATATATAGTCTATACATCCTCAGCAGAGTACAGGTAGTTTAAATACTTGCACCTGACCATCAGTTTGGGCTATACCCCTGCTGGCATACCACACAGTATTTCTCACACTAGTAACACAGATTTCAGTTATACATATCGTTGTGATTCAAGGCAGCATTTCAATCACTAATACTTGCTTCAAAGGAATGTTTTTCCTCCTTTTACCCTATCCTTTCATAAATTTCTAAAAACATGACCAATTAATCATACCAGGTTAAGAGACATAGACAAAAGAAAAAATGGGAGCTGAGATTACACTTGCACTGTTCTTTTGTCTGGAGAAGGAAACAACTTTCTCTTTTCCTACTTGAAGGCCTGAAAAAGAAAGCTGTGCTGTCAGAAATATTAAAGCCTTAGAAAATGTGTCAAAAAACAGTTATACCTTGAACTTACTAACTTCAGTTAGTAAGGAATTCAGTTAAAAACTATTCAGTAGGAAACATGTCCTAAAACCCTCAACACCGTTATTATTGCAAGTTAATGTAACCTTATTTAAAATTTGTCAGTCATTTAAAAATACATATATAATCGTCAACTGTTGATAGACTGTTCTGAAACAGAATCTCAATTTACACACACATCTAATATATCCAAAATATACAATATACATACGTGCAAGCTGTGTAAGTCAAATAATCATTTAGTCCTTTTCCTTACACATGCTTCCAGTGAAAAGATACAAATTCTTGGCTTGTAAAGCAGCTGATCTGAAATACCCTAGAAGTACATATTTCTAATAGTCAGAAGAAAACACTGAGGAGTTAAACAAGATTAAAGGAAAAAGAGAGAGTAGAGAAGTAAAATATTTGCCAGTTAGCTACAAATACTTTTGTATTGAACAAAAATAAATATTCAATTTGCGTATTATTTCTTTTGGAAACACTTCTTTGCAGAGAGGAATGCAAGCTAGCATCCTTTATAAGGCCATAAAAATCCTGTCCATATCATCATAAAGTAAGTCTAGTACAGGATACAGCAATCTTCCATGCAGTCACATGATAAATAGAATACTTGAATACTAATTTTATTTAGTCTCCCTTCAAAGCAATACTTACTTTAAAAAAAAAAATAAAATCAGAAGCCATGTGCCAAAGGAAGTACCTCAGACTGAAAGGCCTGTTTACACTCAGTATGTGTACACCGCTTTTTGTTTAGACAATATAAAACCAGGGTAGTCTACAATGTGTCTGCAGAAGGATCTTCTATTTTTAACCAATACTGTCCTGCCAGTATCAATTCATCCAGATAAAGAAACCTTCATTAAAAATATAATTTATTTTGGTTGCTTTTCACTATGCTCAAGTGACGTCTTTCCCAACCACTGTCAAAGGCCATTAGGAACACAGAGCTTTTGAAAACAAGTTTCAACCATGATTCCTGTTGGTCTGCCTAAGCAAGTTTGCTTATAAAGCCTTGGTAATCCTTAGATGGCAAAGGGCAAAGACAAATAGCATGAAAAGTATTGTTCAGATATATGTATTATCATTACAAAATTATAAAATGTCTTTGCACTGTCTCATAAAGACATTTTACTAAAGAGTTCAACACTGAAGACAACTCAAGCAAGAAGTTACTAAGATTTTACTCAGTTATATGCATCTGTGTGTTCACTTGGA